>JAQIXQ010001593.1:0-13794 GCA_034700485.1 Pseudosinella alba | reverse complement strand
GTTTTTTTCATAGAGGCCATTGTCTTACGTTAGCCATGATCAAAGTTAGCGTAGCTCAATCCTAATTGAGTTAGGATTATGAATTTTAGAAATAATTGCAAATAAAAATGCAATAGATAAATGCATTTTGAGAATAGTGTTTTACAATATATACTTAACTTGAATGTTGAGAAGTCAAGTTTATTTCATTTGCATCAAGAGAACACTCATTCTTTTTTTTTGGAAGGTAGCAACGCAAAATAAATCGATCCCCGACTACAGACAATACAATACATTTATTTTTATTTAATGCATTTTTGAATTACTAATAGTATCAAATTAAATTACAGAATAGTCCCTATATATCTTAATTTCTCCCTCTCATTGTGCAGTCTCTAGCCATTCTCATCAAGGATCATAATGGACTCCTGGATAATATGTGGGAAATACTTAGTCTCATGAAAGTTGATTTAATTTTATGCATATTTGTGCTTAATATAGAAAATTCCTCAATTCAATGTGGTTCCCATTGTTTTGTGGAAAAATTATTATTGTAGGCAATTTCAAGTAAATTCGTTTGCTTGTATCCCAATTATTGTCACGGTATGGACAGCTAGCTATTTGTTACTTGGCATGACTTTTTGACTTGGGTAGTGAGTGATGTAAGGAAACTAATATCATTTGCTAGCTTAATTATAGAAAATGAGCTTGATTGCATTTCAATCGTCCAATCTAGGAAAGAAATCTGCGCTTATTCTCTAACACGGATTCATTCTCATGGAATGATTCGTCTTCGATCAGTGACCCATGTACATTGTTATACTATGAGTAGCAAAGTTCAAGTGAGCTGTACAATCTAAAACGAACATTATTTTAATTGTTTGTTCGCTCATATCACACCTGCAACCAACATAAACTAATTGTAAGTTCAAGTTTTACGCAAACACCGATTAAATCCTACTTGGAACAATTTTTCTGTTCTGTTCCGTTCTGACAATGCGCAATAAACGCATAAATAAATGGACTCAATCTATTTTAATTCACTGCAAATAGCTGATCGTGATCAACATCCATTCGGATTTGACGTGGTCACCTCCGCCGCCAAGCCTTGGAGTAGAACTATTTCAATTGTGAAAATTACATTTAAAATACTCAACATAAATGGCATGGTAATGACGAAGCATCCCAGTCCTGAAAATCCCAGTTTCTGACTACCATTTACGAGCTGTTCCAGCCTTGCAACCTAGAATTATTTTTTTAACCATCCATCATTATCATTATCATTATCCTATTGGTTATCTGATCCTTTTAGTATTTGTATTAATAATATTTACGAATGGACTAATTTTATGTGAGGATTCTTACATGGCCACTATACAACCCCACAGGGCAGTGACTAACCACGTCCTTAATTTTATGAGCGTACTCATTCACCTTTGCCCCAAAGAATGTCAGAAGGAACACCCTGGCAATTATGTGGACAAAGCTCCACGGGGCATAAATTTTATGAACTATGCTATGTTCAATGTCCTTGGGAGTGTGACCCATCTATAGCTAATTCAAGAAAAATAAATCTAACTCAATTACCGAATAAAATTTATCTCGCACAATTTTCGCTAACTCACAATCAGTAACTATAGTTAATTACCTGAATGCAGAAGAAGTACACGTTGGATAAATATGAGACAAACAAAAACGGGGAGAAGAAATCGTTCATGACTTCCAGCAATTGGCAAAGGATGGAATGATCCTTGGCCAGTTTATTCCAGGCTTGTTGGTCTGAGACAAATTGGCAAACATTTTAAATCACATTAATAGTAATTACGTATAAATAATTAAGTACCATCTTCAGATGCAACATGAATTCCAGATGAGTCCAATGACTCCATCGGCTCCACCAATCGTTCCTTTCCCATCTCATACAATCCCTTAAATTTAAAATACAACGCCCGAAAAGCAAGTGCCGACAAGATTTCCATAAAGTTCCATCCATAAAGAATCCACTTTTGGATCAGAAATACAATCGGGACATAAATGGGATGGTAACCAATGTACCGATTCCAGTAGTCATGGCTTCTCAAGTAATAAGTTTTTGCAATTGAGTCATTGGACATGTCCTTCCCCAACCGATTAGCTCGACCATTGATATCGTCAAAATAGGAGAAGAGCTCCAGATGGAGGGTGGCGTTTTCCAACATAGCCGAGCTAAACATGATTACACTGATTGTGACAATGGTCCGGTATAAGTGGACATCCCTCTTAGTGTAGGTCAGAAGCTGGCTGCATTTGGACCAGGCTTTGAATATCTTGACAAGTTTGTCACTCCGGCACAGGAGATATAGGTAGCTGTACCGAATTAGTTTTCATTAATCATATTTGATTGTGTAATTTAATTAGATCAGGTTATGCATAATGCTTACATAAAAAGTCCCCATGAGGAAAACAGCGGGTTCCCAATTATTTTCGCAAATTCCAATATGCTCTTCTTTTGCAGACCACTGGCTCGAATGATGGCAAGGGAGTCATTGAAGGCAAGAAGGATTATGCAGACCAGACTGGTGAGCCCAGCAATACTTAGAAAGCTGATAAGAGAAAGAAATGGAATTCAATTTAATTTCAGACTAATTAAGCTTAAGCCAGATCAAGAACATGTATAACCATTTACCGAAATTCAAGCCCTTTGTATGACCTTCCAAGAACACCGGAAATGGGGATGAGGCCCAGTACCCTTCCAAAGATTAGTAAGCCCCGAAAGTATGGGAACAAGTCATGATCATGTTGATCGTCAACATCACCATCACCTCCTTTCTTCGTAGCTTGTTTCAAGTCTCTTTCAATTGGATAAAGCTTATCAAACAGGTTCTGATTTTTATTCCGAATCACATCGTTTCCACTGCTAAACAAGGGTCCTTTCACTAATGTTGAGGAAGGCATTTTATATTTCCTAAGCTGGATATTAAATAGTTTTAGTTGATAAAAGTATGCAAATTGGAGCAATATTAATTTTCTGAATTTGCTCCAGTTGAAATTGTTCTGGAAGTGCTGGAGGTTGAACCGTATGCAACAAAAAATGATCCTGTTAACTTGTGAACTGTAAGATAAAATATGTAACATATTTTATGTGTTACATTGTACATTTTATGACGTGGGTGGGGTGGAGGCTGGCTTGGCTGGTGGGGGAGGCATAATAATTTTGAGCAAATAATGGCAACTATTTAGTATATCATCTTCAATCATTCATTCTGTAAATAAAACACGTTCCCAGGCATCCCATCAAGAAGGATAATGAGGAGATTGACAAGTATCTAGTTTAACCAAACCACACACCACAACAAACAAATTATAGCTTGTAAATTACATTTATTTTGTCGCATGTAATATTTGTATTTATTGAAGGGCTCTCTCTCACGCAAAGGTATAATTGGACTGGAGCTGAACTGTCAAAAATTATTTAAATAAAGTAGCGAACATGAGTTAAGCCTATAATATTTTTTTTTTGCATTTTCATTCGCCACTGGATTTTTCTTTTCTAATATTTAATTCCCTCTGCCAAATTAAATTATGAAATTATGCAGACAATATTTTCAGGTATGTAATTGATGGGCGTGATTGGGGGAGATTTGTTCACCTGTCGTCCGTCACGCCTTGAATATGTTCGTTACAATTTAAGGAAAGGGAACTTGCTATCGGCGTAAAAAAAACTACAAGACTTTTTTTCTTGTAGTTTTATTTACTTGAACAAGTTCCATTTAGGAAAAAAATCGGAGCAAGCAAAAAAATGTTGGATGTGAAATTCAAGAGAAAATGTAAAACATGTCATTGTATACAATTAATGCGGCCAAATGATTTGACAGACAGTCCCACAGACATAAATAATCCCAGCCCAGATGGGGAGTATGGGCGGAGGGGGGAATGACCAAAACCGGAGGGGGAGGATCCCTCCACCTTCATTGTCAGTCACCTCCACAATGAAACTGTGACGACAATCAGCCTCACCATCGTTGGCCGTCAAGAACAACTTCCCTCCTTCCTTGCAAAATTTCTCCAGGCATTCACAAGTTCTGAATCAGAACTCTTCGTGAGCTAAATATTGAGCTGATTGGTGTACCTTTGAACTTTTGGAGGCATATCTGGAATGAATGGAACTGTTGAGGGATGCCAATGATCAGGTATAATATCCAACATTACTAAATTCTGGAAGGTCGGCGGCAACTATATGAATCCGCTCTTTGGAGGACGTTAAAATTATGGTAACAACTCAACCTAACTAGACATCCTCATATCGACTTCACGATCCACCTCTGGCCACCGAAGCGATTACGAGCATTTTCAGCAGGGCGTTAGGAAGGGGTGGAACCCTTCTGTGTCAGATAATTTAGCATTATCCACAAAACAATGCATGCCATAATAGTAAAGAAAACACAACTAAATTAAATGTGGCATGATTCTTTCATGGCTAATTAAGTAGGCCTATAGCAGTTAAGACATAATATAAAGTTAATTCGAAAAATATAAAATTATTACGTGGGGAAACTTGAGACTCATATGAAGATGTCTTCGGTTATCATTTTATCAACAATTACGCTTTTAATTTAAATTAAAAAAAATGCATCAGACTAAATTATGACTAGACAATAAATATATATGCAGAAATTAACCCACTTCTTGCTTATCAGTTCATCATCACTTCATCACATTCGGCGTCATTCTCATATCGCCCCGAAAACTGCAGCAGAAGCAACCAAGTCCAGCCTCCAGCCTTCTTGAGAGCTCATTCTGAAGTACACGGAAGAGCAGTAAGTAGATTCACTCTGCCCCAAAACTGAACATTTTTTGGAGCAAATATTGACAGACCAAATTTGTCGCAGCCAACGAGCATTCAGTAGCAGCCCCTGCAGTCTGCAGCCCCTCAAAGCACTTTCGGCATTTGGCTTGTTTTTGTAAACAAAAAAAAAGTTTGGAACGAAGAGGAAGAGAAGAACAAGAAGGGAGACATTCGAAGGAAATAAAAAAAATCGTTCGAAAATCGGAAGTTTTTGGAGGTCATCGATCAATTTCGGTCAAGGGAGTGGAGTGGAGGAAGTAGTGTAAGTTGCCGGTAAAATTAATACATAAATAAATTAGTCAACAATGCAATGGCACGTTTGTTACTCGTTGACTTTAAATTTTAATGATGAATGAAGAAGAGAGACGAGTGACAATAATATTAATTCACATTGATTAATTTAATCATTAATGAAAGGGGCATGATTTATTACCGCAGGTACTGAAAAACGCATCCGGGAGAGGGTTGGATTGGAATTGGTGATTGGAGACTTCCTTCCTTATGCCAGCTCAGCTGTGGAAGTAGGTAAGTCAATTTTAATTGGTCATTCAAGAGTCAAGTTGGGTGTGGGTTAAGGATTTACATTAAATGACGTATCAAATGTAATGTAATTGTGATTTTAATTAGTTTATATTTGTTTATTAAAATTATTTCCTTTTTATTATGGAGGTGTTGGTGTTACTCAACTGGGAAATTAACTGCTGTCGGCGGAACATTTAAGGACTAGTGACAAATCGAGGATTAGCTACCCTTGTCGTAGGTAAAGTAAGTGCATATTATTATTATACTATTTGAAAAGTTGATGATAAATAGTAATTACTAATTACTGCTGAAATTAAGTTTGTGAATTTAATTATGTAATTATTTTATTTTTGCAGAGAATCGGCTGTCTGGGGATGAGCCAAAATCATGGCTAACTTCTACCCGAAGAAAAGTGTCCTGCGAAGGTCCCAGCTTCTTCTCCTCCTCATCTTTTTGGAGGTGGTATTCGACTGCACCGGGGGGAGTAGGGGTCCTGGCGTTCACGCCGCAGTCCTTGGATGGAGGGAGCGGGGTGGGTATGGAAGGTGGGGGAGGACCCGGAGGTGGGGATATCAAGCCTCCTGTAAAGGTGACTCTTCCTGTCGGCAGGACCTCGTCTGTGATTCCTACCGGAAGGTTTGCGTCTGCCGAAACTCCATCAGTGACAAGCTCGTCCAGGTGTATGACAGGACTGTGGGCAAGTGTATGAGTGCGGTTGGCAAACTATGCACTTTGGGCCATGTAAATGATGGCTTGCCGACACTTGATTGTGTGCGTCATGCTGAATGCGTGCGACCTGTGGGGGCCCAGTTGGCAAGCCTCTTTGGGCTTTGCCAATGTCAGCCAGGCTGGGAGGAAACCGAAGAGCATCTTTGCCGTGAATCTGTGGTAATTGGGGTCGGAGATGGGGATCCGAATGTCACAAGTTTGGCCCAGAAACAAGTTGGACTGGAAGGAGGCGTGCCCATTGAAGATGACATGATGCCTATGCCTACGTCCTCCAAGGAGAACAATGAAATCGTGGGAGATGACAAGAAAGATTCGAGGATCCCTGTCAAAGTCAAGGTGCTGACTTCTTCAACTCCAAAAAATCCAAACGAGGGTATCGATGTTCCGAAATCTGTTCTTGATCATTGGGTAGATTTTGATTTCTTGAAAAAACGTAGCCCAAAGGCACATACTAGTAATGGGGGAAGCACCAAACGCATTGTTGCGCCAATTGTTATTGTTCTTATTCATGCTTTTGCAATTTTGTTCCAGGGATAAATATTGTTAGTTTTAGTTTAGTTGGTAAATGTATTGAAATGAGTCTGACTAAGAATTAATTATAATTAGGTCTCCTCTCCTATTTTTGTATTCCTCACAGTGAATTATTTCAGTTACATTTTTTTGTTCAAGTTCAATCAAATTATTATAACATTCGAGAAGTTTTAATGATGTACTAGTCTGTTGAAATGGTAGAATACCTTCTTTTTTTTGTTCTTTCTTATCCATGTTTGGATTTTGATGGTTTGACAAGAGATTTTACCTTGTTATATTATAAATATATTTATTTAGCTAGCTAACTGGCTAGATTTTTAAATACTTGATTTGTATTATAAACTTTATGATTCATGATTTCCGGGTTTACACACAAAGTGGCTTAATGTCCTAATTCTAATGAAATAAAAAAACAATTTATATTTATAATTAACTCTTGCTTGTCTTTGTATTAGCTGCCTGGTTATTATATGTGCAAGACATACCTACATAATTAATTGGGATTAATTCTTGAGTTATAAAATATAATTCACATGAAAGCCAAGCCAACTACAGAATATTTTGCAAAGGATTGTAATTTTGATACAAATTTTATTTGTCAGTCGAATCATTTAATTTTTGCAACAATTTCATTCAATTAGTATTATATAGCCCGACCTATTTAAAGCCATAGTTTGGGGTCCAAGCTCGAATCGACATAATTATCTTCCTATTTAAAATCCCATCCCAACAATCTCGAGACTGCCACGATTCTGGCATAAAACATAGGCCAGGTAGGAGTCACATCGATGGATATCGAAGTCCTGTCGATGACCAGAGGTCCATAGGGCAAACGTAGCGCAGTATTGGTAGGGTCGAGCATCCTCCCAGAACCAACGACTGAGGAATGTCGTGTCCGGCTCGTCATGAGTCCCATCCCAGATCATCTTCACGGGTCGGGATTCGTGGGCAGAGGTCCAATACACTAATTACGAATAGGAAGGGATATTAGTCAATAGAATAAATTGAACGAATCATAGATTCCCAGATCTACTTCCGTTTTAATTGTAATTAGTAATTATTTTACGCTTAGAATGCCCCAAAGGAACAAGCACCCGGCTTAGGAAGTCCAGCTCGGGCTTTGTTTCGATTGAGGCTAACTCCATGTTGGAAGCTTCACAGTGGTCCTTGGCCTCCACCCATGTCTTACGATTAGACAATTACCATTTTAAAATCCAAAATGTAATTGGGAAGGGTGAAATTGAAATTAGGTATAGGCTCTGCCTCAATATATAATGTTGACTTTACCATTCTCGAGGTGGCCTCTGCATAGTAGATCTTCCCATTAACAGTTCCCAATTCTAGGAAGCCTCGGGGTTTGATAGCTAAAAGACATAAGTCATGCAGTTAAAATTTGCTAATTGTAAATTTAATTCGTACAAATTCTCTAATTTAACTTACCGCGACGTTCTTCTGGATACTCACGATCAATTTCCGGGTAGTCGTCTTCCGGGTTTACCTTCTCTAGTTGGGAGGAGGCTGGGGACACCAGCAATAATGCTAGGGTCAGCAACTGAAAAATCACAGTTTTCATGACTGTTCTGAAATATAATTTCTAGGACTGAAATTTTAAGATTCTGAAGGTTTACTGATTTCTAATTTAATATACTGCTGGAGTTGATGTGGCTTCGATGTAGAATACCAAAATCGGAGGGTTTTTATACTTCCTATGAGGTTTGGTTTCTCTGGGTTCTGCCGAAGTTCACTTTGCATAATCTTCTTAAAGTATTATGGCAATCGATTTTAACCGCGTTGCATTGAAACGGTTCGCTTTGATCCTCCAACTTTCCTTGTCTGACTGATCGATCGACAATTAAGAGGAAAAAAGCTTAATAAAGTTGTCTATCATAATCGGCGATTTTTGAAGGTAGGTAAAACTAACTGTGCATTTTAAAATAGTCGCCCAAATTCCGAATTCCAAATTATTCGTCTTCACTTTCTTATTCAAAATGGGATGAGGTAACGTAAAATTTTCTTGATTTAACTTAATCGACTCTGGAGTGATAACAGTCGGCATCGTCAAATCAAATCACCTATTGTGACAGATACCAGGAAAAGCAATTCAATATAAATAATTAATTTCCAGTTTCATAATTTATTTACGATGACGCCCGGGCAAGGTTAGTAGGGCATTTTGAAAATTATAGATGAACCATTTAGCTAATCATATTTCACACATAATATAGGAGGACAAAGAAACGGGTTCATAATAAAATATTATATAATGGCTGTATCATTAATTTTAGAGCATGCTTTGGATTAACATAATTTTAATTTGTGTGATTGATCCCATCAGTCAATATTGTCAGGGGATGATATGATATGGCATGTACCGTCAAATTATGATTCAGGATAATTTGTTTCTGTAGACAGTAGACAGACGTAAAAGTAAAATACAAGACAAGATAAATGCAACTTGATTTTCATGACCAATTAAGCATATGCTTACCCGAATGGCTGTATATTATTTGGATTTAATTTTCGTACAAGATTTATATATTAGTAATTAAATATTATTTACAGTCATTAAATGTATGAACATAAATCGTTTTTCCTAATCAACCTCAACCTTGATTTTACTTTTCACTGAGCCATGAACCTTTCTCCGATGAGAGACCAAATCTCCCTTGACCTTAAATCCCTTCCCACAAAGGTCACACAACCACAACTGCTCCCCAGGGTCAGAATGTAATCTCTGAACATGAACCTTCAAAGAGCACAACTGGGAGAAGCCCTTCCCGCAATGAGGGCAAAGGTGACCCTTCACCTCCTCGTGAACATGCTTCACATGATGTCGCAAGTTACCCCTCCGGTTGAATCCCTTCCCACAAATCTCGCAAGGGTACATCTGAGGGGGACCCTTGGAGCTGGAGAATCCTTCTTCAGCCCCACATCGGGTCAGACTCTGATGCTGCGACCGCCCAAACTTTGTCGTGAAGAGTTTGTCACAGTTGGGGCAACTAAACCGCTGACCCCCATGCGCCGTCCGGTGGTGCCGGTAGTAGTCACCCCGACGTCCAAATGACATTTTGCAGAGACTGCACTGAAACTTGACCTTGCTGTACTTTTCATAATGAACCTTCCAGTTCTCCAGGTGTCGGAATTGCTTGGAACAGTGACCACATTTGTACGTGTGGCTTTCCGGATTGAAGCTGTACTTTGGCTTCCCAGCCTCCTCTGGGGACTCGACTTGGATTACCACAGCAAAGGATGAAGTCATGTCTTCGTCCTTATCCATGACCATCTTCTTATCAGGATCTTCGACATCCTCAACATTGAAATCATTCCTTGGCGAATGATCCTTTCGCAGGTGCTCCAGTAACCTGTCATTCCTATTGAACTCTCTCCCGCAGAGTTTGCAATGACGCCAGGGACGACGTTGGACACTGACTTGGGGTGGCACTCCAGTCGCACACTGGGTCGTTTTGCGATGCCGGTTCAAGTATGATTTAACGGTAAACCGTTTACTGCAAACTCGGCACTTGAAAGCTCTCCGACGTTGATGGACAGTAGCTTGGTGCTCCTTGCAGTGACCTTTGTGCTTGAAGCCCTTTCCACAGGTCGGACAAATATAATTTTGGGTGTCAGAATCCTTGATCGGGACAATTGCGTCCTTCTGTATTGTGGCGTCACCAGATTCTTCATCAAAGAAATCCGCCCCATCATTAGCATCACTCTCAGGTTCAGGATCTGCCCCTACAGGGACCCCTTCCTCGCAGGTCATTCGCTCTTGGTGTTTCCTGAGAGTAATCCTCGCAGTAAAAAGCTTATGACATCTGTCGCACGAAAATCTGACCCCTTCATGCTTGGTCCGGCGGTGCTTGTTATAATAGCTTCTTAAGGAGAAGTCTATATTACACTCAGCACAGCGATATCTGACCTTGCCATATTTCTGATAGTGGCTCTCCCAGTTGGGGAGGTTCCGGAAGTGCTTGGAACAATGGCCGCATTTGTACAAACGGGTCTGGGAATTGAAAGTGTACTCAGGTTTGGAAGTTCCCTCCGGAGATTCAGTTTTAATGACAATGACGGGATTCTTCTCCGAATTGTCTAATTCCACTTGGGAATCCAGTGATGTGCCGCCATGATCATCCAAGTCGAAAGAGACTTCCCCTCCTTCATCAACTTCATCAGCAGAGCCTAAATCGGCGTTCGAAAATTCCTCGTCCTCTTCGTCATGACGCCCAAGATGTTCCTTAAGGTTCTTTGGATTGGAGAAGGTCTTTCTACACTTGGGGCAACGGTGAACTCGACGTAGTCTGGAGCCATAAGATGATGATTCTTCCAAGCTTTCCATTTCGAAGGGTGATTCCGAACCTGGTTCTGGTTCTGAAACTGAAGTTGAAGCCGTCATATCTGATTGGGGGTGACATTTCTTGACATGTACCTTCGGGAAGGTCGCCTGAAGCTTTCTTCTGCCTGCAAGTGAGAAATACTCCATGTCATCATTAGGTATGACCATATTCATACACATACTCATAATTAGCGATAACGAAAAATACGTTGAAATGTTATTTAATTTTAATTTAATGATCCACCGGATCAATTAACTTACACTTGCTGACGAGATCCGTTTTAAACTTAATTATAAACCCACTTAACTCCTTGTCTTCCTTTCCTCCGCCATTAGCAGTTTCCGATGGCTTGGCATAATTACTGGGTGGATAATAATAATTATCACTACCATTATCCACCCCAGCAGGTTCAGGTTCCTTCTCGGGGTAATCAGTGCACATTAACCCCTGCAAGGTCCACACCTTCCAGTCTAAGATAAGCTCCACTTCCTTCAGTTTCCTGTAGAGGTCACAGAATGACTCCACAACTTTGGAACACTTCTCACAAGCGTGGAGCCTTCCCGCACTGATAAGATTCTCGAACATGTCACGATCCTCCACACATCCTGCTTCCCCATCACTATCACCACCACCATGATCATGATAAGGAAGATCCTGATTCAGGTGCCTTCCCAATAACTCAAAGAACCTTCTCAGCGTTTCCCTTTCCCTTCTCCTTATCGAGTCATTTAACTTTTGGGGGCGTTGGTCAGTCGATTTACTGCAAATGATGCAGGACTTGGAATTAGAAATCATTCTGGTTTTAACTTTGGTGAGATAACTAAAATTCTATCCTTTAATTAGTAACACTTCCAAGCTTGCTAATGACATGACTTACACAATTCATATATTTAATTTAATTTCGTCGTAATTAAGTTAATTGTAGATACTTTTCAAAAAAAAATATATGAAATGTTTGCCTCTGTACTTGAAAGACCGGCTGTTTTTTGTTTACCAAGTTATGATGCTTTTTGCTTTGAGGCTTCTCAAATGAACAATGCCGCGAACGATCATGAAAGCGTCCAAATGACAAGTAAATGCATGGACATTAGACAATGGATTTTAATTTAGTTAAGAAATGCTCGTTATAATTTTATTATGTCAGAAAATATTAAAAACATGATTATGATTTAACAATTAACGACTCACTTTAAAATATTTAACACCTCTTATAATAAATGTTATGCATCTTCCTACAATGCCTCCTCAGATTCTCCTTGGCCTTAAATCCCTTCCCACAGACCTCGCACACCTGCTCGTCCCCCTCCGGATGGAGCCTCTCCACATGTCGCTGCAAATTATTCTTCCCCGCAAATGATTTCCCGCACTGATTACAAAGATGGTCTCGAACATTCAGGTGGACAGCCTTCACATGATATTGGAGCAGGGACTCATACAAGAATGTCTTCCCACAAGTGGGACACTCTTGCTTCACTTGAGGGGACCCTTCTCCTCCTCCCCCTCCACAGCCGGTAAGACGAAGGTGAGCCCTTAACGATCCCTTCCTGGTGAAGCTCTTCTCGCAGTTCGGATTCGGGCAACTGAGGCTGATGCCCGAGTGAGCGGCCTTGTAGTGGCAGGTATATGCATTCCGCTTTTTGAACTCCTTCTGGCACACCCGGCAGTTCCAAATGGGTCGGTGGGTAATCTTCCAGTAGTGGCGGTGGAAGTTCTGCGGGAATGTGAATTCCAGGGGGCAGTGGTCGCACCGGTACTTCCCGCTGTCTTGATTGAAGACCAGCGGTGGTGGTTTCCAAGTTTGCTTATCGGGGCCTTCTCCCGATGTGGGATCAATTTCCATGGGTTCGAGGGCTCCCCTCGCCACCCATACCACTCCAGGTTCGGGAACGTCTTCGCTCTTCTTCACCTTCCTTGGCTTCAGGTAATTGGTCACTCCACTTTCTGAGTGAACCCCTTTCAAATGTATTTGCAGGGTCTTATTTTCCGAGAAGCCCTTCCCACAATGAGGGCATGTAAGGTCCCGGACCTTCAAGTGGACGGACTTCACATGTTGTCGCATATTCCCGGCCTCGGTGAACTCCTTCTGGCAGTAGGAGCACTTGGGCTTCTCTGGAGGACCCTTGCAGTGGTTGTTCCGCTGGTGCTTCCCCAAGTTGAACTTGTTGGTGAAGCGCCGATTACATTTGGGGCAGTGGAATCTCTTGATCCCTTGGTGGGTAATTTGATGATGGCTTTTGCATTCTCCCTTCCTGG
Organism: Pseudosinella alba; assembly: GCA_034700485.1. NCBI lineage: Eukaryota > Metazoa > Arthropoda > Collembola > Entomobryomorpha > Entomobryidae > Pseudosinella > Pseudosinella alba. The sequence goes on along the minus strand of JAQIXQ010001593.1, from coordinate 621 downwards.
CAAAGATTTTGTCGCACAAAGTACATCTGAATTTGACCAAGTGAGACTTTTTGTAGTGGTTCAGCCATTGTCGGCGCTCATCGAATGACTTTGGACAGCGGTCGCATAAGTACATGTCCGACTCGGGATCGATAATGGGCTGGGGTTCGGCTCTGCCACTTGGAATGGACTGGGGGACAATGTCGAAGGGGAAGTCATTTTTCTCTGAACCTTTCGGTTTCGGATGAATTCGAAATAAATGACCCCTCAAGCTGCCCTGCTTGGTATATTCCCTCCCGCAAATTTTACAGGGATAGACCTTGGTCTCTTCTTGAGTTGCAGCTTCATTTACGATTGCTGGGTCACGGGGAGAGGCATTTAAGATGGGCTTCTTTTCCATCCCCGCTTGGGAGTGAGGTCCTTCTGAACCGCCGTCACTATCCATGTCTGAGTCGGAGTCAGCCACATAATCGCTGTCAGGATCCTCCAGGCGACCGAACAACACTTTTTCCTTAGTCTCTGACTCCGCCCCACTTTGACTTTGGTCATCGAGGGGGCTCCCATGATGCTCGAAACCGGAAGGCTCGTGTTCCTCTTCATGCGGAGTGGCTACTACTTCTGATCCGGGTTGGTGTCTTCGGA
>JAQIXQ010001592.1:0-13806 GCA_034700485.1 Pseudosinella alba | reverse complement strand
AATTTGATTATTACTTTGGAGGGATTGGTGGCCTAAGGATATACAATGACGTGGGGCGACCAAACTACAAGAACAAAGTTGGAGGGACGAATGAGTAAAAAGCCAAATGAATGGATCATCTTAATTGATGATACTCTAAAAAAAAAGTAATAAATAGTAGAAACCTAACCAAGCTCACAATCACATCTGCGGCGGCGAGACATTGCACGGTACATAAAATCAACTATAGATTATCTTGATTTTATACTACCACATAAAGTTGTCTCATATTTGGCAAATCTGGCAAAATGGAGCCATCTGACTACTCATACGCATTTGTCATATGGCTCGTCCGAACTGTGAAATGGGTTGAGCTTCAATTCCTCAAACTGTTTTCAACTTGGATCATCAACAAAGCCATACAAATTGGGAGGGAAGACTGGGGCGTAATATACCACTTGAGCGAGGAAAGCTTCAAAAACTGGACCGTGATTGATGAGGAGAAGACCCTTGCCAAAATTCCGGGGAAATACGAGACCCTGGTCCATATCCGAGTCCGTGACTTGATGGTATTCGTTCATATGGCCAACACTGGAGCGTGGGGTCTGGGAGAGGGATATGTGAATGGACTATGGGACTTCTGCAAGGATGAGGGTGACATTACGGAATTTTATAGTCGAATATTGCAAAGCAGGATAATGCAGGATAAATATTTCAATTGGTGGAATCGGCTATGGCGCTACATGGAGTTTGGGTTGTTCAACATGCAGACCAGGTCTAGGTCAAAAATAGTCATCGACCAGCATTATGACTTGGGTGAGTAATCTGCATAGGTAGTTTAATAGCAATTTAGGCATAATTTAACAAAATTGTAACCACCACACATCAAACAGGAAATGATCTCTACGAAGGAGTGCTGGATCCCTACCTCCAGTATACGTGTGGATACTGGGCCAACTCTGACAACCTGAATGATGCTCAGCTCGCTAAAATGGAGCTGATTGCAAAAAAGTTGAAATTGAAACCGGGGATGCGCGTCCTTGACCTTGGCTGTGGTTGGGGCGGACTATGTAAATATTTGGCTGAACGGCACGAAGTGGAATGTGTGGGTCTAACCATTTCCAAGGAAGGGGCGGAATATGGACAGAGGATTTGCAAAGGACTTCAGGTTGAGTTTAGACTCCAGGACTATCGGGACCTGAAGAATGAGAGCTTTGATCGGATCGTTAGTTGTGGGATGCTAGAACATGTTGGGGTGAAAAATTACCGAGAATATTTCAAGGTAATGTATAAACGTAATATCCCAACTTGTTATAAGTTATGGCATAGCTATGAATACATTTTTTGATTGGACAGGTTGCCCAACAAAATCTCAAAGACGATGGCGTATTCCTATGTCACTCAATTGTGGAGAATCACCAAAAAGCTTTTCGGACAAACAGCTGGATGAATACATACATCTTTCCTGGTGGCTCTCTCCCTCACGCCCGTGAAATATTAAGGGAAACGGCAGGCCTATTCATAATCGAAGACTGGCATAACTTTGGACTGGACTATTCCAAGACGTTGATGGGATGGAGGGACAACTTGAAAAAGAATTGGCCAAATTTGCAGAAAACTTATGGGGAGAGGATTTTCCGGATATGGATCTATTACCTGTGCACCTGCGAGGGGATGTTTAAATCAAGGAAACTTCAATTATATCAAATGGTCTTGTCAAAAGATGGACTCAAGGATGGGTACAGATCGGTTCGCTAAATAATTAAATATTACTGATGCCCGTTTAGGTATAAAAATAAATTTAAAAATGTCCAAAAACCTTACAATTCCGGTCTCCCATGACGTTTTTCTAAATTATTCATGCTAATATACAATTACTGCTGTCATAAATCCCTAATTGAAATTGATTGCATGTAAGGAGAAAAATGATAATAATCGTAATCAATTAAATCACAATTGGATAGAAAATAATTTTGTAAGCCAGCAATTAGCCATAATATTGAACACGCCATTCTCATTCATTCATATAACATGGAAGCACTTTTGGGCCGATAGTTCATGTTTTCATCCGCAATCATGTAAGAGGAAGAATGAGCATGTATCCAATCCATAACAATTGAGTTTGGACAATCATCCTCTAACAAAGTATCAAAACTCAAAACGTTGGAAACAGCTTATAGCTCTTAATTTTAGAATCGGAAGAACTTTGGAAATTATCTGCTCATTGACTTTTAACATGCTCTATAACCTTACATGCATCTTACTTGATCTGAGACTCCCTTCTTTTAGCTAACCATAATTTACCCTTAGAGTCAGAGTCAGGAAGGGTGTTCTAACTTCAGCATCCACTCCAACTAAACATCTCGCCTGCACGCATGGTTGCAAAGGATAATTGGAAAACCCTTGTCAATCATAATTTATAATTACAGTACCACTATCCATATTCTATAATTAGCGGATTGAGTGATAATAGCTCGTTCAAATCAAACTTTTCATAAAACATGGAATGAACAATTATATTCAAGGATCTTCCCCTGCTTATGTGAATGCCAATTCAAAAAACCGAGTAATAATTCTCTGTATTGTGGCAGGTTGTCTTGTCCAAGAATGATCTTGAGGGTGGCTACATATCGGTTCGCTAATTTATTTCTGTTGAAATGGTAAAATGCATTTTAACAATGTAATAAATTTACCGATGGATGAAGACTAATTTGAATTGATAATTTTCTTGTTCAAGGAAAGTAAATTTCAGGCATGTATACTTTCCATAATCATAATTCATAAGTTCCATACTTATGTAAATTAGGAATGCTATTCCAATATTTGCTGTGGAACGATTGTTGGAGGTCATTATCTAACAATTAAGTGCATCATTAATTACTCTACAGATGAATTTGTTAGCGCTTCACTAATTGTTACTGTTAATGCTTTCCGTTTCCTCTGACTCCTATCAATCGTCAAACCACTCATCCAAAAAAAACACCATAACTTGAACATCGATTCTACGCTTGGTTGCCCATAGTCAAGATATGATAATGGCAAAGCCCCAAGCCAATTTTAATTGCAACAATATTAACATCGCCACTCGTTATCATTTAACTTAATTACCCACCCAATGCACACTTGCTCACTGGATTTTATGGATCTGCTAGATAATCTACTAGATAATTTAGTATGGATCAGGAATATAAATTATACATAGAAATTAAAGCTTAAGACCAATTAACTTCTTTACGAGCGTTAAGGAAGTCACTATATTTTGTTAACCTTATATATATATATTCTTCATGGTAACTCTTTTTCGCAAACCTTGGCCGATGCTGTTACAGGATCGTAACTATCACGAAACCTGATCACGCAATGTGCAATGCGATGATGTGGACTCTGTTAACCTTGAACTTGATAAAAACATTGCAGTTTTAAATAGCTTTACCTTTCACTGTATAGGTATATTGATAACAAGTGTATAGTACATAAATATATATATATGTGTCAGAATGAAATAAAGCGGCAAAACTCACTTTTCCACCCCCACTCCAGATTTTACTGAATGAGACGGAAAACTTATAGGACCAACAAAGTTACAAAAGATGGTTAACCTTATTATATGATGACCACATTTCATGTCAAGCTGAATCGCATATTCATGCTGGTAAACATACATTTTAGTCAGGATTTACTCTGCAGTTCCGCACAATTAAATGCTCCCATCACACGCAACAAACAACATCATATTTTTTCTCAAGAAAGTGAATATGAACTGTGGACAGTGGATCGTAGACAATAATCCCATTCATTGATATTTAAATTGTAGACTGAAGGAGCAAGTTTTTTTAGTTTGCGCTTTCATATTGCTGTCATGATAAATTAAACATGAATTTTAGCATTCAGAGTCATAATTTTATTAAATTAGAATTGCGGTTGCCTTGAACACGCTCAAGATGACCATTACCATCTAAATTTATATGTTTGTGCATTAAGATTTATTATTGCTTCGACATTCAATTACTGACTGGAGTGGAACCATGATTATGATTATGATCTCATCATATTCAGTATATACTGCATATTCGGCTTCCGAAATAAATTAAGGAAAAAAATCAAACTTATGGATTTGAAGACTTTCCATGTTCGTGCAACTATTTGTTTCGGCATGCTAGTTTAACATTAAAATGAATCCTATTTTTTTCAGCATTTTTCCTTATCGTGAGTATTTAAATCATGCCTTTATGGAAAATATTATAACTTACCGGAAATGAGTGAATGACTGATTGTGAGATATATGGATCATTCTTGATTTAGCAGGTCAAAATATGTGGCATTTTTTCCAACTAGCTCGCGAATATATTTTCATAACTTTTGATCCAAATTCAAACAACCCAACACCGACTATGGTTTGTATTGTTAGATTATTGTAAAGATGGTTTAGAAAAAAATAGTAAAAAAAACTATTTGAAAATGGCAAATCTGACAGATTTATTATATTTTCTTGTAATCGGATTAATTCGAACGGTGAAATGGGTTGAGTTCCAAGTGCTCAAACAATTTTCAACGTGGATCATAAACAGGACGATTCAGATCGGGAGAGCTGACTGGGGTGTAATATTTCATTTGAGCGATGACAGCTACACCAACTGGACGCAGATTGATGAGGAGAAGGCACTTGCTAACTGCAGTGTCAAATATGAGAATCTTATACATATCAGAGTTCATGACCCCATATTATTCGTTCATGTTGAAAATTCGGCGACTTGGGGAGTTGGAGAGGGATATGTAGATGGACAATGGGAATTTTGCGAGGATGAAGAAGACATTGCGGAATTAGTTAGTCGAGTGCTGCAAACTAATGTCATACAGGATGTGTATTTCAATTGGTGGAATCGCTTATGGCATTATTTGGAGTTTGGCTTGTTTAACATGCAAACTAGGTCAAGGTCGAAGGTAGTGGCGGAGCAGCATTATGACTTGGGTAAGAAAAGAATAATTTCCTTGTTCAGAATATTTTGAAGCTTTCTGGAAATGGGTAGTGATTTAAAAAAAAATTGAATCGGATTAAATTTAAGGAAACGACATTTACGAACGGATGCTAGATCCTTGGATGCAGTACACTTGTGGCTACTGGTCCAACGCAGACAACCTAAACGATGGCCAATTAGCCAAGTTGGATTTAATCGCGAGAAAGCTAAACCTGAAACCCGGAATGCGAGTCCTCGACATTGGATGTGGTTGGGGCACACTCTGCAAATATTTGGCAGAGCAGCATGGGGTGGAATGTGTGGGGGTCACAATTTCAAAGGAAGGAGCAGAATATGGGAGGAAGGTTTGCAAAGGACTTCCGGTTGAGATTCGACTTCAGGACTATCGGGATCTCAAGGATGGGAGATTTGATAGGATTGTGGCCATCGGGATTTTAGAGCATATTGGGAGGAAAAATTACAGAGATTTTTTCAAGGTTAACTCATTTTTCTTTTTGTCATGTCCGAAAGGCCCCATTGTATTACATTCAAAATGAATATTATAATTTATCAGGTTGCCCATCGAAATCTCAAGGACGACGGGATATTTTTATGCCACTCAATCGCAGAGAATCACAAACAATCATTTAAATATGAAAGGTGGCTATGTACTCATATTTTCCCCGGTGGATCCCTCCCAAATGCCCGGGAGTTGACCGAGGAAACACAAGGGCTGTTCGTGATTGAGGATTGGCATAATTTTGGCTTGGATTATGCCAAGACGCTGGCAAGGTGGAGAAGTAACTTTATGAGAACGTGGCCAGAACTGAAGGAGAAATATGGAGATAGATTTTACCGGATATGGATTTATTATCTGTCCATGTGCGAGGGCTGCTTCAAGTCAAGGAAGTTTCAATTATGGCAAGTGGTCATGTCCAAAGATGGGCTTAAGGAAGGGTACATTTATGTTCGGTAATTACAAATTATTCATTCACTGCTTGTCATTGTATGAATGTGTAGTAAAAATAAATTAGTTCAAATCAAGGCTTTTATGAAATGTTTCTATGAAAAGACTTATTATTTGTGCGTAGCTTTACTACAAGGAACATGTTGGTTTTTTTATAATTGCGTAACAATTTAGCAAATTACCCTTAACATATGAGCATAAAGGCGAGACTGGATGAATGGCCATTAAGTTGGTCATATTACATTTAATATAAGTCTGATTGCGCAACATACAGATCACGCTTGTGCTTGCTCAAGTTGATATCAGGAAATAATTGAGTGAATTGAGGGAAAATTTTTTCAATGAAATGACTTTTACGTTCATTCATAAAATTTTCACGTCCATTCATAAAATTTACCCGTTCAAAATTTCACTCAATGATTTCCTGATATCAAATTGAACAAGCACAAGCGTGATACAGATATAAGTGCTTACATGTTTTTCATAATCATATGCAGTTTACCTTGAGCATATCATCACAAAAATTATGTTGATCACTTTACTTTGCACATTCTACTTCATGGTGTGATTATGAACGCCGTAATAATATACTCGTCTTCTTCGTCCGACCAGTTTTTGTCTTGTTTTTTTTTATAGCTCATTCATCATCATCCACAAAATAGGAAATGAATTGTGGAAGAGGCTAGCAATAAGTGACACAGAGTTTATATGTATTATGATATTATGGAGCATAGATAGAAGCAAATATATGTGATGTTGGTCTTCATATCATCTTAGAATATCGTGAACAGTTTTGATTTAATACGAATGCCGTCAACGTCATCATAATGAATTATTTGGGAAAATTTAGCCCAATTCATATAACAATGTCCATGTGTACATAATTGCGGCATTCCAAACAAAGCTCATTCAAAACAAAATGAGTTCATTAATTACACTCAAACTCACTCCACTTCCTACTCTGCCAGTTTATGCATTTAGTAGAGAACATTAGGCATAATGGGACCCAGCACGCAGTGTCTAATTACTACGGCATGTTCGTGTGCCCATGAACCCATACGCATAAGTTAAGATATAATCTGAGTTACATATTGACTACTTAAAACGGAAAGGTCCAGATCTTTCATATTACTTTGCAATGATATGCACGAGCTGTAATAAACAATCCCACTTGCCAATTTTTTTTTGCAAAAAAAATTATGAATGCTCTAAAAGTTTCTGGTAAATAAGATCCTGCTGGCAATTGGCCTGTCTAGAAAACGCTTGACTTGTTGTTCTGAGAGATGATGATACCTGACTGAATTTTTCTCATTTTGCACAGCAAAAAAACTTGCTGCGAAAGTTAGTTCATGAAAGGGTTGACTGGGACGAAGACTGGATATAATGTGATAGTAAATGAATTACACAATATCAACCCCGTAACGAATGATTTTATTTTTAATGTATTAAATTCATTCTCGGCTTATCTCTCCAAGACGTAGCAGCTGCAGCTCTTTCACGGACTGGCCATAAACTCCTCAAAAACAAGCAAAAATATGGCTTTATCCGACTGTCTCTATGTGCTCGTGATCGGCTTCATCCGAAGTGTGAAATGGATTGAGCTTCAAATCCTCAAACTCTTTTCAACCTGGCTCCAAAACAAAGCGGTAAAAATTGGGAGGGAGGACCTCGGTGTTGTCGTCCACTTCAGTGATGACAGTTACAAAATGTGGGGTCCGGTAGAGGAGGAGCAGGCCCTATCCAAAATCAAGGGGAAATATGACACACTAGTCCATATTCGAGTTTTCGATCCCATGTTCTTCATCCACACGGCTAACACCGGCACTTGGGGGATTGGGGAGTCCTACGTTAATGGGATGTGGGACTTTTGCAAGGATGAGGGGGATGTGGCACACTTTTCCAAAAGGATACTGGAAAATAATAAGATTGACGTGTATTTTAATTGCTGGAATCGACTGCTGCAATACATGGAATTCGAGATGTTTAACATGCAGACTAGGGCAAGGTCCAAAACTGTGGCGGAGAAGCATTATGATTTAGGTATGCAATTATTTTGCAAATTCATTTCGTGCTGATAATGGCAAATTGGCACTGTGAAAGTTTTTATGATGTCCTTCTTTCCAAATATTCAACAGGAAACGATCTTTACGAAGCCATGCTGGACCCTAACATGCAATACAGCTGTGGTTACTGGGCCAACTCCGACAATCTTAATGACGCCCAAAAGGGGAAACTGGACTTAATTGCGAGGAAGCTCAACCTGAAGCCGGGGATGCGCGTCCTTGACATTGGTTGTGGTTGGGGCATGCTCTGCAAGTACTTGGCGGAGAATTACGGGGTGGAATGTGTCGGTATAACTATTTCAAAGGAGGGGGCGGAATATGGGAGGAAATTGTGCAAAGGACTTCCGGTTGAGATAAGAATTCAAGACTATCGGGATCTTAATGAAAGTTTTGATCGGATTGTAAGTGTCGGAATGTTTGAGCATGTTGGGCTGCAAAATTATAAAACGTTTTTCAAGGTAAGTAAATATTTTGACAAACTAAAAAGTTACATAATTTTAATTATTTCAAAATTAGTAAGGAGAGGTGTGCTACATAATTATGATATTTCTTAGGTTGCCCATCGAAACTTAAAGGACGACGGCCTATTTCTGCTCCACACAATCGGCGAGAATCATAAAAATCCTTTGACTTTCGAACGCTGGCTCTGCACCCACATCTTTCCGTTCGGTTCCACCCCAAGGGCCCGTCACATGACGGAGTATAGTGAAGGTCTGTTTATTATCGAAGACTGGCATAATTTTAGCCTGGACTATTCCAAGACGCTCGTCGCGTGGAGGAACAATTTCAAAAGTGCCTGGCCATCTCTCAAGGGCAACTATAATGATCGATTTTATCGGATGTGGATTTACTATTTGACGATATGTGAGGCGGGATTTTTATCTAGGAGATTTCAACTCTGGCAGCTTGCCTTGTCAAAGGACGGTCTTAAGCAAGGATATAGATCAGTTCGTTAGTATTTTCAGTCAGTTTGTTGGTTTAGTCAAGAGATTGAGAGTGGTCCTTTCTAATTTGATAGTAATACACGTCATCACGTTTTGTAACTTTTCTGAATCTTTCTCTGCTCCCTACAGTATTGTTAGATGTGGGTGGAGCATTTTTCCTGTATGATTGGAAATTTATTATGGTTATGGAGAGCGAGGCAAGTGTGGCTTCAAAAATAAACTAGTATGTCAAGAATGAGTTTAAAGTAATGTTTGCAATAAGCACCCAAATTAAATGTTTAAATATTTAAATAGTAAGTGATTTATATTATTTATATTCGCAAGAATAGAATAAGTTGAATTTACATTTTATGGCTAATTGTTACTACGTAACTAGTAACTAAAATCGCTTTACATAATATGATTATTTCACTACACTTATCTAAATCATGCTATATATCCGTGTTGAGACATTTGTCCTAATATTTATATAGCATTACCTCTCAAAACAAAATCCGCATTTACCTCAGGAAATGCATCATAAAGTGTGTGCATGAATTATCCGGCACTCATTAAGTTGAGGAAGACTAAACTAATTGTTAATAATATATTGTATCACCTAAGTCTAATTTTCAACTAAACTAATATAATATGTTGCAATTTTCAGCTAGACTAAAGTATTGGTTGCCTACATCATAGTTTACAGAGACACGGTGAAATTGCAGATGCAAGTACAGGGCTCTTCTTTGGCACCACTGCCGGATTGCTGTTGGTTTCTTGTTTCCACTATGCCAAAGAAATACGCAATGAACCCCGTGAAGTACTGCAAAAAAAAAGAAACACATTTTGAAACTGGAAAGATGGAACAAGAATTTGAATTTCATGGGGACTGCTAAATATATGAGGCCTCGTTTTTCACACGAGTGAGTGGTCGTGTAATTTAGGGTGCCCTCATGACTCCTAATATTTTAATGGATAGATTTTACCTTTTTCGAAAAAAAGAATACTTCTCTGCTACGTAACGAGTATTTTTTGTAAAAGTAAAAATCTCAAAAATGTGGCTACAATTCTGGTGACAGATGGATAGGCAGATGCCACGTATATTTGTAACAGCAACAGCTTTAACTTTAAGAATGCATTTACAAGTAATTGCCATTGGTTCACTTACTCCGAAGACGAACGAATCGTTGATGATCATCGGTCCAGTTCCAATTCCAGGGGGTCCATCGGAGATCTCATTGAGAACGTCCACGATTGAGTGAACATATCCAAGAAGTATCCTTTGATTCTTTGCCCAGGTCTCAGCTTTGGTAGCCTTCAAATATTGAAACAATTGATATGGCTATGTAAGTAAAGCTTTTTTTCCGCTTTTCATATTATTCTTACCTTGCGGGAGATAGCCAAGCACATGTACAAAGCCACTAAGTACATGGATACGGAGATCAGACGCAATCCTTTAGTGAGAATGGGTCCAGGAACAAACAAGTTGTCAGCAAGCACCACGCACTCCACAATGCTTTGCAGGAAGTAGAAGCCAAAGAGAATTTCGAACGCATCATTTGTTGTTTTGGTGAAATTTTTCAATTCCCCGTATTTCTCAAGGCAGCCAGGTTCTGCGAAGTCTTCCGCAGTGGCATCTTGCTCCAATGAGAACCTCCGCCAGGCAAGGAAGTTGGCCAGGATTGTGACAAACACAAGTGTATGGGCAATCTGATCCAGTTGTTTACCGGCAAAATGTATGACGCCATAGGTTACTCCAAGAAAGATGTTTCCCAAATTATCGTCTTCTTCCAAGAATATTTCCTGCTGTCCCGAGGAGCTCCAGGCCAACAAGGCTGATTTGAGGAATGCCGAATGATAGGTAAGGGTGCCATGCAGATTGTGGTATCGGGTAAAGAATTTGACAGACACCAGGAGAATGCCAAGTGTGTACAGGCCAACTGTTGTCATCAGGGTCTACGAGAAATAGAGAGGCTAGTTTACATCGAATCCAGGTATTCATAATATCATAAAATTGACGAACTGGACTAAGCGGACAGGTCATCGAATACGTGCTTAAATTTGTGCACAAAAAATCCCTGCTGTTCCGTTAATGTTAATTTAGTTAGTTTTGACGACAACCCTACGAAAAATCTTGATGCTAACCGAGAGTGCGATACTTTCCATGGTCGTGTGGTACGATGCAAGTTTAGTTGACAAGACTAGTTTATGAAGACGTAGGTTAACTCATATGCATATGCCAAATACACGTCATTTGGGGAACAAAAGCCATAGCAGTTAAAGATCCACTGCTTCACGAAAAATTCTTCAAATACGAGACACATATTTTACGCTCAACTTTAAAGAAATATTATGACAATAATATGCATTTGGTATTTCCTCCCAATTATGTAAATTAATTTTGTGGCATTCGCGTTGTGGATTTATGCCTAACCCCCATTGTGGATCCCCACCTAAGACCAATATTTTAATATCAAGTCAACGACAAATAATCCTGAATTATTATAGAGTTGTATTGGATCTTGTTTCAGATTTTGAGCACAACTGAACTCTCGATAGGGTAAAATCTCGGTAGTCGCATGATACAAAAATCATGATCATTCCATCAACCGACTTGTTGATATTGATATTGGCATTGCATTGTGTGACATTAAGTTTAAATTGTCTTCTTAAGGTTTTATGCGCTTATAAGGCGGTGATTACTAGAAACTACAAAATAAAACCTCTTTACCTTATCTGGTTGTTCGCCTCTATCATGAATCCGTGTGGCAGCCTCAATCACTTTGGAAATTTTGCTCGACTTCCCCAACAGCGTCCAAAGAAGTGAGAGACGAATTCCAGTCAGGAACAGTGTCTGTGCCAGTTGTATGTACAATCCAATTTCCGTTTCTTTTGACGCCGTCACTGCTCCAAACCATACGTGTTTTAGCCCAATCACAGATTGCACGAGTGCAATCACAATCCATAGGAATTGCACAAACTAGAAATTAGAAAGTAAGCCATTTACAGCGGTGGTGAAAACGACATGAAAATGACCTTACATGATATGTCCCTTGTATGAGATTGATAGATAATACATGAAAATGCTTTTGCATGAATATGGTTAAACATTTTAAATTCATTCTTGAAAATCCGACATCGAAATGCCGTGCATGAGATGGTTGTAACTCAAAGTTTTTCCATCTAAAATTAGTATTACGACTAAATAAACGTCGTACATCTCAAAGGGGTATACATTTTTGACATTTTTTGAAGAGCTCTCTACAGTGTTTATGATGACGATGAACATGCGACACTGTTCAGTAAAGTAATGATATTGGTAATATAAACAAGAATGCAATTCAACCAGCAGTTAGCTCATTTTCACGTTGTTGTTTTTTTTAGCTTAACTACTTTTTGATGCAATAATTCATGTAGAGACAAACAAATCTCAACTTCCTTCTGCGTCAACAAATAATTCGTTGACGTGTGTCAAACGAAGGATGCTTTAAAGGTGCGATTGATCAGTGAGTGATATGTTTATCAATTGTGGAAAAATTATATTAAAAAATAAATATTAAGCTAAATATTTCCAGTCAACGAAGGGCACAGGGAAACACTCTCTTAAGTCTTAAGTAATACAAATGCGGCAAAAACTGCTAATTCCTGAACGCATATTCAAAATCTGTTAGTTTGAAGTTTGACTGCTATGCAGTCAAACTGGCTGGCTGGCTGGCTCATGAAGTGTGTCGGCTCGGCCGACAAACTTCATGAGCCAACATGATCGAACCATTGCAATTTGCGGTACATTGTACGATGCAGGACTTATTTCGAAATTTTTCCCGTCGGGTCGAGAAGGGGCTAGGTCTACCGAGCTCTCGTTACATTCCTAATTTTAATATCCATGCGGTTGTATATTACAATTTGTTTAACTGAATTCTCAATGAATTTTCACGTAATAATATGGAAATTGACCAGACAGGTGTTAGTCACAATTATGCATTTCACTCTTTGATGATCTCGCAGCATAGAAGTGTGCATTGTTAATACGATATTGCATTCATGAACACAATACGCTCATACATCATAAAATGAGATATACACGTACATAGAAAATCACATTTACCTTTGCTAGCACGACACTTGTTCGTTATTGCTCTTGCTCTGCACATTAGTTTTGAAGTTAATTCTTATCACTTCTTGCGACTCTGAAATTGAATACAAATTTTGGACCAAATCTCCTTTTGCCATAAGTTTTGCAATAGGCAGAGACCTGACGTACCCAAGCACCAACCAATTAAAAAGTTGGCACCCAAGGCGTTTCAAAATGAACCTGTGGAAAATCATCGTCGCTCTTGTTTTACTTCTTCTTGTTCCTGTCAACTCAGTAAGCATAGCCATGATAATTGAAAATTAAATTAAATCTAAACGAAGTCAATATAGTGCATTATGCAACTCATTTGATTTTAATTAACAGAGAAAAAATAAGGCTCCGCCGGTGCCGCCAAAAGAGAAAGAAGCACGGGACAAAGCGAATGCTATGGTTAATGAATGATGATGGAACAGCCCAAAATCATCATGGCAAGGGACTGGAGCCGGACCGGACAAAGTTATACGAAAACAACTACATTTTATAAATATTGGAACGGACGGAATGCGCATCGATGAGCATTGTTGAGTTGCTAATAAAACTGTTTTTGAAATTGTCCAAGTTAAGAGATTAACATGCAGTCACTCCATATGTAAAGAATATGATTTTTCACTTAAGTCAGTCAATAATTGATTAATATATCATTTATTTTGACTTCTGGGCTGCCTAAAATACCCACATAGTTTGCTAAATACATTTCCGACAACCATTACAGATTAGCACCACCATAACTTATCTCTTACAGGCAACAATATTTTATCCAGACATAAGTGTAGTATGTGATAATAAA
>JAQIXQ010001591.1:0-13811 GCA_034700485.1 Pseudosinella alba | reverse complement strand
TAATGTTACCGATTCCCAATACAAGGACACTTTTCGGTTTTAAATGGAAGGCGAATGTCATGTTAACGGATATATATTAAAATTGCTCGATGACAATTTTTCTGGTTGGAATGGGAAGGTAAATATGAGCTTAGAGGGTAAATATTAAAATTGAGCTTTTTGGATATCAAATATGCCCGCATTCCCTTATCAAAAATTCTTTCCGAGAAAACTTTGCTTATATTTGCATGAGCTGGGCTCCGGGCCAAGAACCGGTTGCCAACGGTTTATTAAAAACAAGGCAGCTTGTGGCATCCATGATGCCATCCTAGCTAGAATTTAAAACAGAAAGTGAAGAGTTGCAGAGGGTTCTTCTGATATGATTTGATGCTAAAATCCTTTGTTCGTAACCATGCATGCATTCTCCATGTCTCAATTTACCCCGACGCCCAGAGGGAAATTCAAACTCATTTCCTCCTTAGGGTAAAATTTTCTCTCTATTTTTCTAACTACCCCCTCCCCCAAATGTAACTTTTGAAATATTTTAATGCACGGTAGCATGAAATCGGGTGCCATCAACCTAACCAAAAAAATAATTTTCCCTTTAAATTGAAATCGTATAAGGTAAAATGCAAGTTTAGTCAGTAGCCATGTCTATGTGTAGTGTGCAGCCAAGCAAAGCTTACAAGCAGAGGGAAAGACAGATCAGCTGTGTCATGTTTGTAAACAAAAAACGCATCAGGTAACGCTCTTCTGGATTATTATGATGATATGCTGTGAACTGCGAACCACGCGACATATTATTAAGCTTCATCTGCGGTTGCTGTAAAAGTTTGGACTCATTCATTACGAATGGAGTCTGTTTGGGAAAGAGGAAAATGATTTGGTTTTCAACATCCACATTTTAATTATTTAATAGCAGTCAGTTTACTTGGTTAAATGACATTCGGACCTAGCGCTACTGGCATCTATCTATGTAGATTTTACTTATTAATTCCAAATTAAAACCTTCAAATTGACATAATAAATGTAGGCTGTGCATGTGGAGGGGTAGGTGATGGCCGATCTTAGGAAATTAGCATCAAATTAACACAACTGGCTAACGCATTGTTTATTAGATTAAATGGGGTCTGCCTGTCCACGAAGTTGGTTGATCCAAACTTGACCACCACTTTCCGCATGGATCTCACAACTCTCTTCCGCCACGCCCTCTTCCTCCCTCCTCCATTGATGGATGCAAGCACCACACACTTTTCAGACTGCGTTTGGACCCAAGCCCCCACATTAAACCTCAGTATGAATATGATACTATTCACAAGGAAGAATGGGAAGAGGGTGAATCCAGGCATTTCAATCTGTGCATACAATTTCACACTCGTATACAAACCGGTTACGATGCCGAACCAACCGGTGGCCAACATGGTTGGGGTGACCAACAGAGTCCGTCACGAGGCAAAAAGATACGGCATGACATAGAGTGTACTATGCTACCAAACACACTAAGTTGAGCGAGGGAAGTTTTTATTTTGAACTTTGTTATCGTAAAATTCAAAATAAAAGCTTCCCTCGCTCAACTTAGTGTGTTTGGTGGCATAGTACACTCTATGTCATGCCGTATCTTTTTGCCTCGTGACGGACTCTGGTGACCAACCCTTGGAAATGTCGTGACGACATTTCACATCATGCCCATAATATATTATTATGCTTTACATAATAATATATTATATCAGCCCTGAGCTGAAGCAAAGAGTAAAACAAGAAGGGAAACTCTTTCTCCCTTCTCAACACTGCTCCCAGTGTTGAGGAAAACTTTAAAATTTAAAAGCTGAGCAGATGCGAGGAGTGAGACATGAAAGGGGAATACAGCTTTCCAGGCTGAACCACTTCCTCACAGTTCAGAGTGAAGCAGACAGGGCCAGACAATGCCAACTGTTATATGACATTTCCCCTCACCCTCATTTCTCTGACAGCAAAACTGGTAGAATCATATCCTGCCTGTGAACCGAGGTAAGCCTTTATTATTTTGGCAGGGAGAATATGATCCGGAAGGTTTTGTATGAACAGTGCTCAATTTTCGATATAGTCGACTCGTGCCCAAACAACTGTGTCCAGTTCTATTCCAATTTCGGCTCCAGTCTTCTCTCTAGTTTCTCCTCTCTCCCTTTCCCCTCCTCCTCAGTTTTCTCAGTTGAAGTTTATAATAAATATCCAGACCAGTTACCCGTGAAACTCTAAAGTTCTTGTGTGAGTTCATTTATCATATACGCCGATCCCAAGTTCCCCCTCTTCGTCCCCCCGAACCAAGTGCCATACTAACCCACAGACCAAAGGAAGGAAGTGCAATCAGCCTTAGACGCTCATCCCCTCCCCACTCGTTAACCCCCCAGATACGGTTACGACAGAAACAATCATTGAAGCCTGTAGCCAGCAGTTGAATCTGACGATAGATCTGGAATATCTGAAGGCATTCGGATTCTTGCTTTTGTAGCATTATTACAATGCGACAGAGATACTGCTGAAGACACATCATTCCGAGGAAGACTCCACTGAACAGTGTGTAGACCCCTACCAGAACAAAGCCCACCACATGTAGACATCAAACACGAACATTATAAGCCAGAGAAGATGTAAGCAGCTTCCCAACTCATGATGGACATGACACTGCCCTCCCCAATTTAGCAAGACATATCCCAGAAATGGTGGCAAGTACGGCTTCATATACAATAGGGCAGCTATGCAGGCCGGCGGAGCAAAGTCGTTGACCAACGAGATTCGCATTAGCAACCTCGTCATGATCACGTAACGTAACGATCTATGGTAGCGTCTGTGTAGATATGTCGAATAAAGAAATCTGAGCTCTTAAATATGTCAATTTAATATCCCTTTAAGCTAATGCTCAAAGCAGTTAAGAATGCGTTACCAATCTTTTGTTTCCCTTCAAACTCCTGACAAGAGACCAACCAGCGGAACTGTGCAGTTCCTTTCTCCACCACCAAATTCTGTCGGAAGACCAGTATTATGAAACAGCAGCAGATGAATAGTAATCCAAGAATTTTTCTAGCCGTATCCAGACTTTTCATTGTAACTAGATAGTTCAGCAAGATGGCGATCGCGTAAAATGTGTGGATTCTCTGGTTGCTCTTATATAACTGAAGCTTATTCTTTGAGGATGTGGCTATTGGCAAGGAGTTATCGGGACAGAAGTCAAATGGAATGAGGGACAGTTTGATCAACATCCGAAGATGCAGTTGGACGTAAGGAATGGTTGAATTTAACATTCTGGTCAATTTCCAGAACACTAAGGACCAAAGGAGAAAATTCCGCGGATATGTGCACAAGTATTTTTGCTTCAGTCAAAGTGAAACTGTAGGAATTGAAATTGCACAGAGGATACTCCAATGAGGGCGAAAATTGTCAATTGATGAGCAACGAGCTGGGAGAGTCTCAGGCATGTGTATAAAGTTCCTCTCACAATAATTTAGTGTGAATTTTTAATTACGTAGAAATTAAAATCCATAATATTCAGAATAATATACGGCAGTTACACTAGAGATATTTGGCGAGTTGAAATAAACATGATATACAATATGATTTTCTTCAATTATGACCATGTTCAGGTAAAATCTAATATATAATTGACTATTGACTCATTGCTATCATATATAATTAAATGATTCAGCATTAAAACATTAAATACTATTTCATTGGAAAATTAAAACGTGACATGTAATAGGCTGCATAATTGATTGCCACGTGTACTGTATAAACGTTCGCTTAGGATTTGAGCTTATATACCTAGAATAGAAACTGTCTGGGAAATTAAATACATCCTGAAAGGACGTGACTGGTTGTCACCTGCTAATTAAAGGAATCTAAATATTTAAAGCTCATACCAGCCATTTTATGAAAAGGTGAAATTGTGTTTGTGATATTACTACGGACAAAAGGTATACGACAATGGATTAAAAAATATGCCAATTTTGGAAAAAATGGACAATAGAAGTAATGGAACTGTTCATGAGTGAAATACAGAAATGCAGCACAGTTCAAATCATCTATATTTACAGAATGTAAATGTTAATATGTTTAAGTAGGAACTCGATCGCATTTCGATTGCTCCGTGAGTCCATGAAGAATTCATAATTGAGGCTACATGTGGAGAACAAAACCGGACGGTAATCAACCTAAAACGGTTTAACCAAGCGGCATTTTCTTTTACATGTAATTCCCTTTGAATGGCTCATTAATTATTCAACGCATTGTCAGTTGACACCACTTTCAGTTCCTTGATGTTTCTGTTTGTCAACGTCAAAAATAACAAAAGTAAAATGCAGCCGCAAACGGATAAATCAATTTGTGATCAATAAAGATCAATAAATGAATAATCAATCAATCAAATCAAAAATTCTCGAATTTTTAAAACAAAGTAGTTAACTGAACACCCTCCATCATCTTTTAAAGAAAAGTGTTTATGTTATAAGTACTTATTTGTGTGATGAAATTTACCTAAATGACACTATTGCTGGTTAGATAAAATATAAAATTATCCCAGACATAATTTATGTGATCAACATCAAATTCACACAGTTCCCCAATCCATGATTGGTCAAATTGAAAGGGGTCTGCCTATCCACAAAATTGGTTGATCCAAACCTCACCATGATCTTCCCCATCGACCTCACCATCCTCTTACACCAAGCCCTCTTCCCCCTTCCTCCAATGTTAGATGCGATCTCCACGCACCTCTCCGATTGATCCAGAACCGCAGCCCCCGCGCTGAACACAAGCATGATAAAGACCGCATCCAAGAAGCAAAACGGGAATATGCTGAACCCCGGCATTTCAATTGACCCATGTAGCTTCACGCAGGCATAAAGACAGACCACAAGGAGAAGATAACCTGTCGCCATCATGGTGGGGATCATCACTGCCTGGAATATATCGTTAAATATGATGGCTGAAAGTTGGACCAGGCGGTAGATTTTGAAGCCGCGATAAAATTCGGCATCGGTTTGCTCTCCCCCGAGCATCCCTCCAGCGTGGCGGAGGTACTGACCCAGACACATCATGCCCAGGAAGATCCCGTTGAACATTTGGAATGTTGAGACAACCACAATGCACCACCAAATGTAGACATCAAACACCAAAATCCCCAACCAGGCAAGACGCAGCCAGGTATTCAATTCGTCCTGAAGGTGACAGTGTCCTTCCCAACTGAAAATCACAAAGCCGGACAAAGGTGGGAAGCACGGCTTGACGTACAGCAATAGTCCGATGAATGTTGGCGGTCCAATGCATGTGGCGAGAGCCATGGATAGGAACAATTTCGCGACCAAAACGGTTCGATCACCCGTATCATCTGAAGAGAAAACACATTTTATTAATTCATCATCATTTAAAATAATTTACCTATAGTTGATTATAGCAAGTTATTTACTTATGTCATGCTTCGTTTCAAAATTCTTCCAGGCAGCCAAGAGATTGAATTGTGTGTCACCCTTCGAAGAAACAAAGTTGAGACGGAAGAAAAAGCCTATCCAACTTCCGCAAAGGAATAGCACCCCAGTAGTTTCACCCGCCACGTCCAAAAACTTCTCCTTGTCGATGAAGTTAACCAGAATGGCCCAGTTGTACAAGAAGTGTATGACGAGATTTGCCCAATACAGGTACAGCTTGGATTTCGAGGTGGTCCGGATTGGAAGGGCAGTCCCTGGAGGCCAGTCATACGGAATTAGGGCCATTTTTACCAGGAGTCGTAGATGAAGATTGGTAAATGGAAGCGTGGAGAGGAGCATGTTTCGCAGGAGTTGGTTGTTGGTTTTGACCAATGATAAAATTATTGAGTTTTTTTGAGTGAGTAAAATGTGAAGTTTCTGAAACAAGTTGAGAATTTCTAATTCTCACGGGTGAAGTAAAATCTGGGGAAGTTTATTATATAAGTTTATAACGACTAATACAAAATATGATAGGCGTCTTTGTTAGTGTTTTCCACATTTGAGCAATCCTTGAACTAATCCTTGAAGGTGATAGCTTTATACCGCAATGCAATATAACAATTAAAATATTTAACCAAGCTATCAATTTCTTAGTGATATGGAAAAGTGGAATTACGATGAAGCCAAATTACCTGGAATCATTCGTCGCATGGCTATAATTAGTTATTTACATTGAGCTCGAACTATATTGCAGAGGCTTTCGTAACGTGCAATTTTATATTTCATAATCCTCCATTTCTATTCTTACCATTGTGGAAGGTAATTATTTATTCCTAATATGTTACAGATGGAGTGGAGACCGCCTGGAATAAGTTACATGGAAGGGTGAAATTTGGGTAATTAATTATAATAGTGCGGATAATTTATATGACGGATGGTCCGAGCTACTCAGGAATGCTAGAGCGCAAATTCGTGTTCAATTTTATCTAGCTGTTATATACTTTCATTTAATGTAAATAGTAAATACCTAAGCAATCGCTAAATCGATATTATCTTGTGAAGATATGAAAATAATCATCTGGGATGTTACGTCAGCTCCACTTTGGAATAATTATAAAAGCACAGAAGAATCCATTTAAATCCATGACGTAGATCAGGCAGTATTGAAATATGTAGGTGCTCCACATTTTTATCTTGATTAGCATTATGCAATAGATTCCAATCAGTACCCCCCTTAGGTTATGTCATGAATCTTCGGATTGGATAATTTAGATTTTTTTTTTAATTTACCCGGTCCATTCAGAGTATAATCTTGAGTCAACAATAATTAAGCGGAAAGGAAATGAGCATACTGGAGAGTAGGCGAAAATAAATTATCCAATGGATTTAAATAATATACAGAAAGATACCTACCAACTTGGGTTTGCCCCATGACGACTAACCAATGCTATCCATAATCTGGTATATATCCACTGGCATATTAAGTAACTGCAATTTACAATATTATATTCCACAATCAATTTAATACGAAATCTGCCATAAAATAAATGGAGATTCACATTCTAACAAAATCAGCTACTTAAATATTTCGCACTTTTATCTCTGACTCGCCGTCATTATATTTTGTGTTCCCATTGATGATCCCCACAGCAGGGCTACGACCGCGCCATACTTTATCGAAAATTTGTATACAACCGACTTCACTCGTAATATGAAGTCTACCATTCGAATCCGAAAAGAACGTCCTTTGCTCTTACTCCGCCAGTACATAAATAACTCGGCTAGCAACACAGCAATGGTTACGGAAATAACCACCAGCCAATAAAATATCATTCCAAAATAGACTTGCGTGGAAATCCATGAAAATCTTTGCTTCGCTCTGGCTCCCCAGCTGCTGCAATCATCCTGACAGAGTAATAGTTTCCTCCTTTGCATGGAGTAAAAATCCTTTGTCTCAGAGTCAAGACTTCCTATCTCTGCCCAAAACCCGGAAAGTATGTCACCGAACCGTAGTCCCACAAAATTCTTTGATACGTCCATTACTTTTTTTTGAGATGTGTTTGTAACTGCGCCAACGCTGGGTCAGACCGGACTCAATGAGCTGCGCCAGACTTCTCGCAAAAATTGGGGAGACATAGTTCCTGTGCATGACAATGTAGGTGCTCATCCAAAGTCTGGGAACTGGAAAGGGCTTCGAAACCCAGAACGAGCCGAGCACCCGAAAAGTTGTTGAAAGTTCCTCTATTTTCGTTTCCCAATCAATGATGGAGTATTGATTGGAGAGTTGCACAGTCTGGTTTCCACTGACTGTTTCCCCATCTTTGAGCGCATGCAAAGCGAAATTGTGATGGGAAAAGAAACGAACGGATTTTTTAAGTTTCCAAAATATCGCCATCGTCTCCCCAACCATATTTGAGCCACGTAATATGTCCGGAAGGACAGCGTCGTTGAGGCACGAGATGTGCTTGTCCACCCTTCCGTCTACGTATTTCATCCGGCATTGGGTAGTCGTCCCAATCACCAGATTGTTCCAGCCCATTAGAGAGTCCAACGTGGTGGGCACTCCTGGCACTATTTGATATGACAGGGAGGAAAACATCTCGCTCTGATACGCCGGGGGAATGACCATCGCCACCAGACTCCACAGGACCCTGATGAACATGAGGGTTCCCTCTCTGGAATGGATCCCTTTGGCAGTCCCAGGCTGATTCAAGAAGAGGCTATTGAGGGAGAAGCATATTTCACGGTAAAGTTTTGCAAAAATCTTGAAATGGAACGAGATTGAATTTAGGGCGGTCGACTGCTTCAATGTAAACACGGCGGAAACAGTTAAGCTGGTGAGGATAAGCAGAAACCAAATGAACCACCCAAATGGCTTCAGGATCCCCGCCACCCGAGTCTGAGTTTGCAACTCATTCAGATCCCGTATCACGGTCATGAATCCGTATTTAGAATGCTCACTTCCGACTGGCAGCCAAGTCATGTTTTCCACATAGTTTTTAATATTTTCGGCGTCTGCAACCAAACTTGAGAAAATCTTGGCCTGCCACGTTGACCCTTTGTTTTCTTCCTGGAATGTGAAGTTGTGTTTGAGTGCTATTGTAAATAGATTGCAACGAGTTGGGTCCAAAGGTAAGATGCTCACGTACACTCTACACCTTTGGAGGTGATGGAGAGCCGAATGTCGGCTCATTTCAATTCCCCCAAGCTCGTTGGAATAAACAAGTGCATTTTGCATATTGTTAATCAAGCTTGTTCAAGCTTGCTTGAGTTGTCCAACTTGTTCCATTTGATTTCCTTCTAGAATGGATGGAGGTGGGGCTAGTCTGTTGTATGGGCTGCAGGGTAAGCAGACAAAGTGCAATTGATCAAAGTCTATGACATATAGGATGACCACGCCTTGGACAGGAAGCCAGATCGGGTTTCCCAAGAATGACTTTACCATCATCATTGCATGCAAGTAGAGAAGCAATATAAAGTCGGGCTGGAGGGGCTCATTAACAAACCACTGCTCCCTGCGACTGTTGAATGTTGAGTGTGGGAGGATGTTAACTACGCAAAGGGATAACTTTTGGTGACCGAGGGATGAACCGTTTGTGTCCAAAGTTTGAGGTGTGGCGAGTGACTCGTCCTTGGTATTGAATGCGAGTTTGTCTGTTGGGAGGAACTCGAGTAGTTTATGAATTATCTGAGAGTTCTTATATTCGTATGTTGACTGTCGCATGGAAGCTGGTATATCGACATTTGGGTTGTTGGCATGGTGAAAATATGTAACTGAACACAACTGAAATGTTCTAACCAACTTGGGAAACGTGAGGGATGTGGACAACCGAGTTTGGAAAATTAAGAGGAATATCACGATAGAGAAGCATTCGGAGGATAACATGATTTTTAAATTTAGATTTAAATATAACTTCGCCAATGGCAGGAAATTTTGGTAAATCTTGAAAATTGTAATATGTACTCTTTCGGCAATATTTTTAACATTTTTTTAGTACGAGTACAACTACGAAGGGTTGGTAAGGGATAAGGACGATGAAGAATTATTTAGTTGAAATTTCTTTAGCTGCTTGTCGTAATAATTGTTTTACTACGAAACTTACTCGTTATATCAAATAGCAATATGTTCAAAATGTTATAACTGACTTAATTATCTTTGGTTTAGATTTAACAGTATAGGTAGCACGGAAGTGGGCGGTAATAACCCTCTTGTTTGGTATTTATTTTTTCGTGAAACACGCAATGTAATTAAGAATTTAAACGAGTTCACGACATCGATATGTCCATTTCAAATGACAATTAAGCTCATAAAATTCATTCCTGACTGGTGATTACATTGCTCATATATTCCCCAATCAATAACTTGATGCAAGTAAGATTTATGCTGTTTTAAAACGACGACAACATTTGGGTTTCTTCCCATCTGCAAAATTTGGTATGTTTGGATTGTATTTATTTGGTTTAAATGTGGTTATCCTTATATGTTTCCCACCCATCTATATATGTAATTCAATTTATTACAATCCAGAACTTCAGTAGTCCTTTGGAATTCCCTACATGCATATTTGTATTTCAAAGACAATTACTGCGACATGATGGCGAACATAGCAATGCTTACTGCGATTGCATACGACAAGAGAAATTGTTTTTTCTGAATATTTTCGGAAACTTCTTATGTATTTTGAAGAGGAAAAAAAATGGGAGAAGGAGTTATCTGGTTTAGTTTGATGAAAATGCTCTATATTTTTTTGGCAATTTGTTTATTAATAATTTTGTTTCATGCGAGAAATTATAGAGAGAAGAATTTTCCAAAACCATGTCCAATCTCAAAAAGAGGCTAAATCACCGGATGTTCTAAAAAATCAGATAAAATCTTGTCTGACTTTCATTATGGGCTGATGCATTTCTTATCGATTAATATATCTACTTCTGTAACATTATATTTCAAGCCATGTCAAGCCATTGCAGAACGGTAAGTATAGTTGGCTTGTAGATTTAGCAGGCATGTTTTTTCTAGTAAAGTATTTCGTACTACTGCGTAGGTAGATACCCCTAATATTACCAAGTAAATTAAGAGTCAACACTACCAAAATTATTCATGTTTTTCTGATTATGGAATTTTCTTCTTCCTTTTTCTTATCCATTCTCATTCGATCATATTTTCCTTTCTATTTGATTTGACCAATTTCCCTTGTCAAGACTTCCTTATTCACGTTTTAATTTATTTGCGTGGGAGTAGCTGCCGACGCCTTTTTAATCCAATTTTCGCACAAAGTTCAGGGACACATCCTTTTCAACAATATTTACAAAATATACATTGCCATTTATATTTTTTTGTGAAGTTGTCTAATATTTTATCTCTCCAGTTCAAACATTAACCGCTCCACGTCTACATCATTCACTATACGTCGTTAGCATGGCGACATCAAACCAAATCATATTTGATTTTTTGGGCATCACTCAAGACAAAATAGATCTGACTTTGGAAGCATACCCCAGAATGCGGGATTGGCACAGGACGGAGGCAAAACTGTGGGGCTAAACTGTTACTTTGGGATTAAGAAGCAAAATGAGGATGGCTTCTGGTCCATGACAGGCTTCACCGAGGGAATTAATCAGCTGGGCAACCGTAATTATGCTCCAAAATGCGAAGGATTATGATCGTGAATTGCAAAAATTATGCTTATTATGCTCGGGCTAAAAAATGCATGTAAAAATGCCATTTTTTACAAAGTTTACCACCATGAAACTTAGTCACTATTTTGAATTCTAATTGAGGTTCTCAATGCATTGTTTTCAATGCCAAATCCCGTGTCTTTTAAATTATCACTTTAAGATTTACGGAGAAAATATTTGTCGAAAATAACAAACTTTTGATATTAAAAATTTGTAATCTGGAACTGAAAAATGGTAATCGTAGGGTTAAATTGTCAAAAAAGTTTTAAAATATGCTCTGATTTGACGAATTATGCTCAAATTATGCTTTTATGTTCGAAAATCAGAAATTATGCTTTTTATGCTCCAAACATTTTCTCAAAATTGATACAAAAGTTCGTATTTCGTTCAGTCTTTCAAAATTACCCGGCAACCACCGCTCAGAAATGGCATTATGCTTTTTATTCTTATTATGCTATCTGGTTGCCCTGTTAATCAGCAAACGTGGCTTTGCCTTGGAGTTTCCATGATTTGCATTTCAATCCTGCTAAATCTGAAATTTCCACCCAAATATATAATTAAGTGACTTAATTTAAGTCAGGGGATTTATACTAATTTAACCATGTTGATTAACTTCAAATCCGACTCCCTTATCTTTATCCTTTCGTCATGGCCCTCCAAAACGATGATCTAGAACAGAATGCGTTTATTTAAATTTATGGAAAATAACGAACCTACGTAATTTTAAAGAAATGGACGATCACCGCTTGCTTTAGCTACCGATCGATGAAGTAAGCGGGTATCCTCGTCTATTTCCTTAAATTTAAGTAAGCGTTTTTTGTCCTTTTTTTAAAACACGTTAACGGGTTTCGTTCTTTGACTTAAATTCAAATAAAAACGAATATTGTTTCTGAACCATTGAATAAGATGTA
Organism: Pseudosinella alba; assembly: GCA_034700485.1. Lineage (NCBI taxonomy): Eukaryota > Metazoa > Arthropoda > Collembola > Entomobryomorpha > Entomobryidae > Pseudosinella > Pseudosinella alba. The sequence goes on along the minus strand of JAQIXQ010001591.1, from coordinate 1,810 downwards.
AGATGGCTTGCACTAGTAAATCTTAAGAAATACGTCATTCTATTGTTTCACACGGTCAACTCGATATCGTAGCAGAATATAATCCGCTCCCTCCGGAGTATACAAACACGCGCTACTGATTACTTGGACGCGCTACTGATTACTTTGCAATAAATACTCGTATTTAAAGTGCCAGATTGTGTCATCATCAGGTCACCTTAATTTGTCCCCGTTTCTCTTACCTTGAAGTTATCGTGTATCTGTTTCCTAATAAGTGTGATTCGTGAGAGGTGCGAGCGAAGGTCTGGCTGACTTCAATTCTTTGTTCGTTCTTTCCCATTCCTTGAATTCATAGCTGTTACAATTTTTGTTCAGTTTGGAACATTTGGAACAGTTGGTTCAATAACAGTTCCTCTCTTTAATTAAAAAAAAAACAATTAACTCTTCTAAGCGTAGCTGCATTTCAATTCCGAATTCATCCCACATTAGTTCAGAATCGTTAAATATCTCACTTACTGCTCTATTCTCGTACTTTTGTCAACATAATTAAAACCTTCGCACTTTGAGATGTTACCTAGAAACGGTCGAAATTATAACAATTTGTCCTGGCCTCTCCCCATTGCAATTACTTTTCTAGCTGGCATGACATTAGATTGGATTCCGTTTGCTACGCAAACCGACGCAACCTACCTGTGGGGAAATGGTACCTCAATTCAACTGGATGCCTTTAAGTTTCCGAAGGAAAGTCACTGCCTGGTCATTATCACCAATTTTGCTGGGTTGGATCTAACAGATGCGTCTCAACCTGTGATCACACGTTAGTCAATTAATGATTATCGGTATAGTAGTAGCAGCAAACCCATTATGCAAATTATGTAAGCAAATATAAGATTGGGTGATCTAAATTTACGTGTACACTCAAATTCGCCTATTCCAAAGTCGCACATTATTGAAGTGTCTTTGAAAAAAATATTCCTTGTATTTTGCCCAAAGTCGCCTATTGTCATATTTCAGTATTTCATGCACACAATCAGTGAAAATGTCTTGACACAATGTGGATGTTGTGTGTAGCATCAATATACGAGCGATTCGACTCACTGAAATGCATTTAAAAAATCAGGCAGACTGGTAACTGGCAGAATGACTGAACTCGTAGCTCAAGCAAAATCTGAACAAAGTAATCAAAGATCTTAGATCTTATATACGTTATTCTTATCGGATTTCATACTTAATTCGCGAATTAGCCAAAATTCTATTTTTATATCGTCCCATAAGTGATATTCTTATCTACAAGTAATAACGTCAAATGTTTTTTTTATATTTTATCATTACTGACTCCGTGATTTTCAAATAGGCGATTTTGTCCATTTTGAATGTGCGACTTCGGGATAGGCGACATTGGAATAAGCGACTTTGGGGTTGACTAAATGATTTGCAAATTGTCCATCCGTGTATAGGTGGTAGATCTGGGCACCTTTTCCACCCTGTGGATTTCCTTCTATTTGCCTCCCGCACTGAGCCATGGGGCTGCAAAGTGGAAATTTCTCTCCTTTCCATAGCACGAATGAATTTACTAATGTTTTCCAATGCCTCCGATTTTGGTTTTTGGAACTACACATTCGACAATGAGAATCTACCAGGAAGCACCCCTTCCATCCATATTTTTGGCGTGCCCTCCCACCTCTGGGATGATGAGCTGGAGGGTTCCATACAGTGCGAAGTTCTCAGATATTTGATCCGAATAGATAAGGAAGCGATTCAATCTCGTGCAAATAACATGGCATTCATTCTGGCCAAGCTATTACCAAACCCAAAAAATGAAGACCGGTCT
>JAQIXQ010001590.1:0-13811 GCA_034700485.1 Pseudosinella alba | reverse complement strand
CAGTCGTTGCGGAAAACCATCCCGCTTGCCAGGAATTATGCGGAAAATATGTCGGCATCAAGTCGTCAGTCCTCTCAGTACGCCAGGAACAGCTGCAAATGTATGGTAAACAGTCTAGACTACTAGCATATGACCAACCTTGTTGGCTGGACTCCAGAGAGGTAACTGATAGTTTCCCGGGGGAGCCCCTTCACCACTCCCCTGAAGGGAACGAAACTCTATTTCTGATCCGTTTTGGGCACAAGGACTTGGGCAAGTGCTTTCTCCCGGCAAAGAAAGTAGCGGGGATAGGCTACTCCAACGATAAACTTTTTGGGCATTTAAAGGTTGTTTAAACATAAACAAAAGTAATTTGCCATTTTAATTAGTGAATAACTAATTGACTAATTATTGCTAATCCAGATCATGTACTCCCCGCCAGGAAGCGTTGATTGGGTGGAGACTGACCAGGATACAATTAAGACGCAGGGCCCACCTGCCAATGCAATTGTTGCCGATAAATTCCATGTTAATGGGATGATGGGTCCTCGCGCTCCGAGATTCATTTGTCATCCAATCTTGCCTCCATACATGAACAAAACTGATGTGGATATCGGGATTGCGGATGGTATAAATGGGATATGTTCAGCTCGCGTTGGTAAGTTAAATCAAGTCACAAGTATGGTTACTGTGGTGAAGGATTAACTCCCTATTTATTTTAATTTTTATGCTTGCAGATATTCGTCAAAAATTCAAGAAGGTTGTCCCATTCAGAGAATTTATGATTCTGGTTAATCCCATGGCGGTTGGCATGCCCGGGGAAATGCATAAACTTCAGAGCTGTTACAAACTGCTGGACCAACCCAGGAGGAACAGGCAAGGACAAATTATGCTTACAGGAAATACCCCGGGCTTCAATTATACGGCTTATATGAGCCAATACGGGGAATGGATAAAGAAGTTTTACAATCAGGAAGTACCAGTGGCTTTGCCACAACAATAACTTGTTTTCGTTGATAATAGTGGATATATGTAAATTGAAATAAGAGATAAATGTATATCAAAGCAGAGTAAAAGTGTTACATCAATTTTAAAATAAATGTTTTTTCATAAATAGTTGATATTTCACATAGGTATGTATATTGTTCCATATTGATGATGATCAAATGTAATTGTAAAAGTTTTAATTATCCCTTCATCTGGGCGCATATGATTAGATATGTCAGCATTGATTCTACAATCTGCACCAAGAAGGAGTACGTGATCGGAAACTCATCGCGGGTCCGGATAGCCACCACATTTGAATTCAGCTCATCCAAGGTGACGACCAACTCATCAGTCGAAATTTGCCGTCGGTTGCTTTCAGCAGAAATCCAGACCTTCAACTTGTTCATCTGGTCAAATATGACAATAAACGTGTATTACAAAAATGATAGGCTTGTACACTATTTTGATTCGACTCACTCACCCTCGTGCATACGTCAGCGGAGATGATGAGCACCGCAAATGTTCTAAGAATATACATAAATGTCAGGAACAGTTTCCCCCCATGAAATTCTGGAAACGACATATAGTTGTCGAGCAGCAATGCAAACGACACGATAAATTCCACTACAAAGAACGCCATGATAGGTCCCAAAGCCTGATTAATCAACTCTGAGAGGATTTTGAGTGCACGGTATTGCTTCCGGAGTTCATCCCATTTCAGCCGTTTCTCCTGACGTTTAACATTATCCGAGCTAGCACTGACAGTGAAGGCATTTCCAATTTCCGGCGTGTCCCAACCGATGGCATCCGGAATTAATCTAATATGTGATGTGAATGATGCCACAGGTACCCATAAGGTAAATACGACGAGGAAAAAAATGAGGTCGCTGAGGTCATACATAACCCACCTTAGGACAAATTGAGTCAAGTTACCAACCATCATCGGGAAAGAAATATGGATATTTGATTGATTTATTAATAGTGGCTACCCTTGAACTGACTGAACGGTAGAAAGTTTAGCAATGGCGCAGTGCCAAAAACTGTGCATGCTACCCTGAGATACATCCTTTCCATAAAATGCCGACATCAAAATGGACACTTCACCAGGTTCGTACATTAGCCAAGATACTAAAGCCATACCAGAATAGATCGGGAATAAAATCCACATCAAGATTTTGTTGATCATGCCATACCTTCCTCCACAATCTCCTGGATTCGGAAGACAGTTCCTCTCGTCGATGATGAAGTTCACGATCCGGAGGTACTTGTCCTGATCCATCCAGAAATTTATGATCAGGCAACCCATCCATATTGCTTCCGTGACGTTACTAACAACTCGAAAGTAGCTGGTAAGGGATGTGGCAACTTTGGGGAAATTTGTTGCGATATTTTGTCCAATCCATACCAGATAGATCAGGGTGAAAATGGAGCATAATATTTTTTGGGGAAGCCAGCTGTGGGCAATGAAGACTTTGCGAGGAGTCTGAACCTTTACCAATTTTAAAGGAAAAGGATTGCAGCAGGTGAGAAACGCAGCGTTGAAGAAGGATTCCAGATAAGTTGCTGTTGATGTTGACTCTGTTGAGTCAGGGTTTGCCAAATTATCCTGGGTAGGCGATCGGGGGCCACGGTGACAAGATGTGAATTGCCTAAATTTTAGCATTGTGAAATTAGTAAGTGGCGATTTTTCTCTTTAAGCAACTCCAGCACTGTTACGGAAATGCCAAATCTATTCAGCGACAACACTGAATAACTTGAAAGAAGCGTTGTCTTTTGGGTAACTGGTCAAAACGGGGAGTTCCGTTGGATTAAAGCTTTGGAATGGTAAAATCTTTTTAAAAAAAGAAAAATATGGAATAACTAGGGACGGACGGACGGACGATGATAATGAATTAAAAAAGGATCACATGAGGTATTCAAACAACTCATGTTGGAGCATAAAGAAAATTACCAATTAACATAAATTGGATTTTTTAAAAACAAATTATTGTTATGAAATGAGGTGGTCTATTTATTTGACAATTTTACCTCAATTGCATAATTTGCATACCTAACAATTTTATTGAATATATTCCTGACAATTTGACAAAGCAAACGATGGGGCGAGGATAGGGGGAAAGTGGGATACAATTAGACTAAAATTAGGGAAGGGCTAAACTAAAATTACACGTATACATCATCGGCTTTTTGCTACTTCTCCAATTAGCACTGTTAAATATTTCAAGTTGGAGGCTCCAATATTGGTCGAATTTTAAAATAATTCCACAGAAAATTGAAAAATAAGACAAAGACAAACTGTATCCTGCATACAAAATAAATAAAATCAGTTTACTTAAGGTAAATTAAGTCTCAACATTACCCATGACTCTGTTTATAGACGCATTGTTCACTGAAGTCGTTACATTTGTTACGTGGGCACCCCCGCCCGACTTTAAGGAAGATAAATGAGTTGATTGAAATGCTAAATTATAAATTTGTTTATTGGGGTCCATCATAATTGCCTTCAATCGTACTGGTGCAGATAAAAGCCTGACATCAAATTTAAAATATAAATATCGTTTTTTATAAATATTTAATATTTCACACATATTGTTTTATGTTGATCATGGCCAAATGTAGTGCAAATGTTTTAATTATCCCTTCATCTGGACACATATGATCAGATAAGTGAGCATTAGCCCCACCATCTGACTTAGAAAGGAGTAGGTAATTGGAAATTCATCATGGGTCCGGATGGCCACCACATTTGAATTGAGCTCATCCAAGGTGACGACCAACTCATCAGTCGAAATCTGCTGTCGGTTGCATTCCATAGATATCCAGCCTTTCAACTTGTTCATCTGGCCATATACAATGAGAAAAGTATAAAATGATTAGTATACTTCCCCATATTGCAAAATCAAAATGATTATGGTTATACTTTGTTTCGATACTACTCATTCACCTTCGTGCATATATCAGCAGAAAATATGAGCACCGCAAATGTCCGAAAAGTATACATAAATGACAAGGACAGTTTTCCCCCATGGAATTCTGGAGTCGACAAATATTTGTCAAATAACATTGCACACATCAACACAATTTCTAATACAAAGAATGCCATGATGGATCCCAAGGCTTGATTTATCAACTCGGAGAGGATTTTCAGTGCGCGGTATTGCTTCCGGAGTTCATTCCATTTTAGCCGTTCCCCCGGTTGTTTCGCATTCTCCGAGCTTGCATTGACAGTGAAGACATTTCCATTATCGGAATCTGGAGTCAATCTAATATTTGACGCGAATGATGCTACAGGTGTCCATAGGGTAAGTACGAGAATGAGGAAAAAGAAGTCGCTGTAATCATACATGATCCACCTGTAGAACATAACTAAAAAAGGTTTCAACAATCATCGGGGGAAGCAAATTTGGACATTTGGACAAAATTTGTATTTGTTAATGGTGACAACTTTTGAAATGTCTGAACAACTCGAAATATGCTACTGGCGAGGTACCACCAAGTGCGCGTGCCATCCTGAACTGTATCCATTCCATGAAATGTGGACATCAAAATGGACGCTCCTCCAGATTCAGTTTCAGTTTCGTATACCAGCCAATGGGCCAAACCAGTCCCCGAATAGATCGGGACCAACATCCGCGTCAGGAATTTGTTAACCATTCCATACCTTCCACTAGGATCTTTATGAGCGGGAAGGCAGTTTTCCTCGTCAATGATGAAGTTTACAATCCGGAGAAACTTGTCCTGATTCAGCCAGAAATATTTGATCACCCAACCCATCCATATTGCTTCCATGATATTGCTTACCCCCCGAAAGTATTTGGTGAGGGGTGTGGCAGCTTTGGGGAAGTGATATATGATGTTTTCTCCAACCCATACCAGGTAGAACATGTGGAAAATGAAACATATGACTTTTGGGGGAAGCCAACTTTGAGCAATAAAGACTTTGCGAGGATTACGACCATCGGCATCTTGAACCAAAATTAATTTTAAACGAAATGGACTGCAACAAGTTAGAAACGCAGCGTTGAAGAAGGATTCTAGATAATTTGAAGCTGATTTAGATTCTGCTGAGTCGAGGTTTGCCACATTACCCTGGGTAGCCAATTGGGTACCACTTTGGCAAGAAGTGTGGAACTGTCTAATTTTGAACATTTTCAAATGTTTAAACTAGGCACATTTTAATTTATCCACACTAAGGGTCAAAAAGTGATATGGGAGGCTGGTTGGAATTAAAACTACATGTTCACCCCGCCCCGGTCGTTGCTTCAAGAGAAAATCTTTTAAAAAAACAATTATGTGTTATTATCCAAGGACAATGATAATGAATTAAAAGAGGAGCACACGAGCCTTCAAACTACTCGTCGTTTTCGAGTATTTAAATAATGCCAAATTAATAGAAATTCGATTTTAAAGAAATTAACTAATGAAAATACTTGATGTCATGGAATGGTGTGGTTTATTTGTTTTGCAAGTTTGTCCCGCTTGATTGCTTTAAAATAGGCCACTTCACAAAACAATATAAATTTTTATAGTATAAATTCTGGACAAGTTGACAAAGCAAACGAAGGTTGAAATTGGAACACGATTGAAAAAGGTGTTGATATATAGTGAGAAATAACAAATTAATTATAGTAAAATAAAGGTCCATATTTTCCTCCACCCATACTTGTACATAAGGGTTTGACATTAAACGTAAAGTAAACAGTTTTGACATATTACGTATTACGTACATTATTCCGTTATGATTAAATACATTTCCGTTAAGTCTTCATTTGGGCGCATATAATTAGGTAGGTGACCATCATCCCTAAAATCTATAAAATATTTCACAACTGTAAAACTTTCTTTCTATTGGCTAATTTTTATACGTCATATGATTAATTTTAATATAGTTCTGCTTACTAAACTTACACTGATTAGGAACTGATATGTGATGGGGAATTCATTCCCAGCTTTAATGGATACCTTGTTTAGGTTCAACTCATCCAATGTGAAAAGCAACTCGTCAGTGGAAATCTGCTGTCGGTTGCTCTCAATCGCCATCCAATCCTTCATATTGTCCATCTAGAATGATAATTAAAAAGTTGGTCAATTCATAACTAAAAGCATGTGCATACTTAAATGACTGTTTAGACCTGACCTTCTTGCAAATATCAGCGCAGCAGACCAAACTTGCTAGCGCCAGGCTAAAATATGCTGTGGACAGGACCACATCCAGCCAATACTCAAACCCACCCTCTAGAAATCTATCAAAGAATACCGCAAAGGAGAGTATGAACTCAACAAGAAAGCAAACCATGGCAGGACCCAATGAACTGTTTATCAATCCAGCTAGGATTTTCAAAGCCTGATACTTCCTTCGGAGGTCTATCCATCTCAGTCGCCCTTGCCGAGGCATCACCTCATCCCCAGTTGATTCATTGATGGTAACGGCATGCCCACTATTGAGATAGATCTGCTTTGTTATTTCAGAATTGGAAGAGGGTCCCATATCTAAGATGAAGCATGTTACTGGAGTCCACAAGGACAGTATCATGAAGACCCGAAAAATATCGCAAAATGGGTACAAGCTCCTCCTGTAAGCATTTATGGAAAATATTTACGTCCCCATTGCAATACAATTCTAATATATGCAACTCGAAAAAATGGTAACTTTTGACCTTTGAAAGTGTCCCAGAGCATCAAAGAAATGGGCAAAGTAACAGCATGCCTGAACAATACCGTATGATTTATCCACTCCACACACATCAGAGGAAGGATTAAAAATGGAGTTATCCCAACCCCAGTTACTTGCCCAGTAATATAGCGAAGTCCAGTACGATGTGATGACGAACACCCAGCTCATAATTTTGTAAACTACTAATGATACAGATTTGTGACCTGATTCCTGTTGATTTGGAACCCCATTCCCCTCCACTTGGATGAAATTGACAATGGTGAGAAAACTGTTCCGATCCAGCCAGAAAAGTTTGACGACAGACAACATCCACAAGGACTCGATGAATTCAGTCACCGTTTTAAAGTACCTTGTAAGGGGTACTGATGACATGGGGGAATCCTTGAATACATTTGTGAGGTCTTGTGCAATCCTCCAAATGAGGGAAGCAGTTAAAACAAAGCATAGCAGTTTCTGAGGTAACCAGCTTTGAGTAATGAAATGGGAGTGGGAAGTAGAACCGGGGAGATGTACTTGGACCAATTTTAGATGGAAGGGACAGTTGCAAGTGAAAAACGAGGCGTCGAGAAGCGACTGTAAAAATATCGTTCCCACGGATTGGACACGTGCATGGAGGGAATTTGACTTTCCCATTTTTTGAATTTGCTTTCAAGAGTAAATGGATGGCCACTGGAAATAAATAATGAACGGACAGCTTAACGCAGTCAAATTGTCATACTGTCATACGTTCTTATCAAACTAAAAGTTACCTAAAATAACTTGTTGGGCTGTTGGGCTACATTAGCAAACTTCTCATTACACGCCCCTATCAGAAACAAATTATATAACTCCTTATATATGTTAGTTTTACTAAGTGCCACACGCCCAAAACATATTAGGTGAAAGTTATCAAGTTGCAATGAAAAATGTGGTGCGAATTGTTGTGCTTGTTCACTGCTGGTTGTCATATTTATAATTTATATTCCTCCGTACCGTTAAGGCGTTAAACGCTTGACGTAAAAGTTTCACATCAACACTTTTACGAAACATAATATGATGTTTTACAAATATTTACTTGAATTAACTCAAATTTAATATACACTATTTTAAATTCGTTCCTACACTTATGAAAGTTGCCTTGAGTTCAGCAAAAAGAAAGGAAAAATAAAACAGCAAATATAATTGTAATCATAATCATAGAATCTATCTGCACAAACAAATTCCAACAAATTTTTCGGCAAAGACTGTAAAACGCAATGTTACACATAAACCGTTACATACAAACACTTAACCCTTCATCTGGACGCTATGATTAAGCCAGAAATAGTTGATCATGCTGAACATGCAACCCATCCCTAATGTTTCGACTAAATTGCTTACCATGCGAGGTATTGTTGTGACCAGTAGTAAGTAATTTGAAAAATTTATCACCCTCTCTCCTAAATAAGAAATGGTATAAATGGAGCACAATATTTTTTTACGGAAACCAACTTTGGGTAATGAAGACTTTACGAGGTAGGCGACCGGGGCAACTTGAACCTTTGTTAATTTTAGGCGAAATGGACTGCAGCATGTTAAGAACGATGTTTTGAAGAAAGTTTGTAGAAAAGCTGCTGTGGATTCTGAGTTTATCGGGCTGCATTTTTTCAAATATCCAGAGATTTTTTCGATTTTAACATTGTCATAAGTCGCAGTTTCAGATTTACGCTCAGATATAAGTAAAACCATTCGTAGCACTCAATGATATTTACAATTAGTTTGTGTGAGCTAAATTGGTTCATGGAGTGGATTCTTTTCCCGATTGGCTTTCCTACCCTTCAACTCCGACATTCATAAAAATGATAACGGATAAATAGACGAGTGACCATAATGATAATGAGTTAATGGAAATTTAGGACGAGTTTACTTTTAAATTGAATTATTACTACTCGTGCTCGAGTACTCAATGGAAGGACATGCCAGCAGAAATTAGAATGTTTGTTCTCCTTTACAAATTAATATCTCAGATTGGCGTGGTATATTTATCTTGTAAGTTTTTTTATGAACCGCCTACTTTTGTACGGGCTACTGGGCAAAACTAACCGCAAGTATTTCATACACCATTAATTATAGGGGATGGGGACACGGAGACACATAATACAAGAAAACCAGAAAGTAACTTGTGACAAGTTAGACTTACGAGTATACTATATGGAAGTCAAAGTGAGCTTCCCAAGAACCCAGTCATGTCTGCGATATTGGATACGCTTTATAAATTCCTCGTTCCCGTCTGGTACGGATTCCTAGCTCACTGAACTTTACTTAAATCCATAGTTACCCTTACCAAGCCTTACACAATAAAATATGCGATAGTTTACGCCATTTTAAATATTGAAGGGTTTACGTCAATGGTAAAAGTGATTTTACGGACGATTTTTATGGATGGATGCTATTATGTAATATGGGTTGTGATAATCCTGCTTTATATTTGTTCCAGTAAAATAAAATTATATAGAGAGTAACAATCGCTAGTTTTTTAGAATGAATAATTCCATAACAAGCATATTTCAACCAATTTTCAACTACAGTCAGCAAATTGTCCTGCGATTTTTAGTATAGAACTAATTGCAATACCTTCCTAATTAATTTACTGGGCTGTGCTTTCACCGCCATAATGGCCAAATCCCTTATCCTTTTTATTGCGTACTTTCTTCCAAAAATGAGCTGTTCCTCTCCAATCCTTTCCTATTATCCGATACCGCTTATCGCACCAAATTTTAACCCGTTTCTTACCCTTTTTAACCAATGTACTTTTACCTACTTCCATTATCCCAAGCCTTCTTCGGCTTCAATTGCAGACGACATATTTCAGAGTCACCTCCTGACATTTAAAATATTTGACGAAGCTAGCATAATGGAGAAAGTCATATCCGCCAACAAAATATATGACCATATATCGGAATCTAAAACACGCCAACAGTTATCCCGGTGCACGGTCCACATGATTCAGAATTCCGCCCTTCGAATTGCATCAAGCTCATACAATAACTGGGAAACATCTTTGCCAGACTACGTTTGGATTTTGGGATCATCCGCAGACTTAAACGGAAAATTTCCGTTGAGAGGTTACACACTCCGCAATTGGAGATCAGCAGGAGGAATCTTTTTTCAGATAGTCGATTTCAAACATGCTTGGTATATTTGCATCACCTGCAACCGCCCAGATACTTCCTTGCTACCAATTCCATATCTAAAACCATTAGCTAAAAAAAGCGATACGGAGCTACTCAAAAGGCACTGGCTCAAACTTTACAGCAACTTGAAGCAATCCGTGTTCCTGCATAATATGGAACAAAGCGTCACTGACATATTTGAGTCATTAGGGGAAGAACCCGACCATATATGCTTTGTAAACATTAGAAATGTGCAAATTACAGGTCAGAACTGTGCCATGTATTTGGTGACCCAATCGGTGAATGCCACCCTCAATATAAAAATGGCCTCCTTCAACAACGTCAAATCTACAATTTTTCAGAATTTGCTCTCATACAATGCAAAAATATCGCTGGACATGAAAAGGTCCCCTTATGGATCCAAGGTTTGGCGCTATTCCTTTCGAGTAATGTATCGGGATTCGGTTCGTATGCTGACACAACATAGGATAGATGGTATGATCAAGCCGTTTGAATGGCGTATTTGGGCTTTGGTGATTCTATCGAGCTTCATGGTTTCCGGTATATTTGCTTGCACAAAGCATAATTTCACTAAAGCCAAAGCTACAATGAGCATTGGGGAATTTTTGAAAATTCAGAAAACATTCTGGATGGAGCTGGCTGTTCTCCTAATAGACCAGGCAGGGACGAATAGAATCACCACAGATATAAAATACTTGTCAATGATAATCTGGTTTCTCTGGAGTCTGCTGGTCTTGCTCGTGTCACAGTTATACAGAGGAGAAATGTTTTCCTCCTTGACTTACCAGGTGAGCCCAACTGCTCCGGAAACATTGTCATCCCTATTGGAAAGCAAAATGATGATTGGGACGATTAAAAAATGTCAAGTTTCAGAACGCCACTTATTGTATAGGGCAGCCTCATGCCTGTTGGATTTCGGCATTCACGAAGTTTTAGATGCCTACCGGAACATTTCGGGTGGCATTGTTTCTGAACTAAAATATGTTGCTAATAGGACCTTGTGGTTTCCAGAGGATAGCATGACGGATTTTGCTCTTCGGGTCATACAAAATGGAAGCGCCAGGGAAAACCAAACTGGTATTATTGACCTTGAAGAAAAATTTGCCATCATTGATTTGGAAGAGGAAGTAAATATGTTAGCCAACCATTTTGAGACGCTGACGAAATTTTGGATATCCAAAAGCGTTCATTTGTCAATGCTCGGTTTTCATACACACTTGCTCGTTGAGGACAACTTTTTATATTCCATTCTGATTGGCAAGTTCGCCCAAATATATGAATCTGGGTTGGTTGAGAGATGGGATAAGTATAATGCCGGTGCTAGAATGGCTAACGAAACATCTTTGTTACACAGCTTGCTACATGAAGACCTCAACTCACGGAACATGGACTACAAATCACTACTAAACAAATATGTATTCTGCCTGGAGGGATGTAAAGGAAATGGTCAGAATGCATTAAGAGAAAATTTCTCTTTAATTTCTGCGCAAGTCTACTTTGCACTGTTGATATATTTCGTTGGTTGCGTTTCCGTGGCTATATTGATATTCATAATAGAGCTAGTAGTCTCGCGGAGTACGGACTTGCGTCGTTGGTTAGTAATTAAATTGTCATGTTTGGATTGATACAGGTCACAGGTGATTAATTTTGGACATGAGAATACAAGAATTATGAGCATAATCTTTCAAAAAGTCACCTTATAAGTTACATAGTCGTTCTCGAACTAATCTTATTATGTGTGTATGTGGAACTCCTAACACTAATTATAACATTAAGAAGTACCCATTACCAACATTTATTTTCAGTAATAAACGAGTTTTTTTTAATTCGTTAGCTTTGGTCACACTTTACGAAGCATGTACAAAATTGAAAATTATAATCTTGCTAATATATCTCAGAATTAGATGATGCTCAAATGCAACCTTGTTATTTGTCACGAACTACTATTTCATGAGGTAGTTTTATGTATATAAATTGTATTTCACCCGTTCACCGGTTCAAAATTTTTTTTTACAGATATACCTCCTGCAAAGAACTTTCTCGATCCACGATTCGCTTTAGCCTCAGCCATTCGTCTGGGCAATTATAATTAAGTAGGTCACCATCAATCCCAGAATCTTAATAAAGTACATAACGTGATGATTACTGAGTTTTACATTTCACATGTTATACTTCTTTGTATAATATTTTGACTGCATTAGTTTCGAAATTTATTTTCACTTACGTTTGCTATTAGAGAATAACTGATGGGGAATTCATCACTGGCCTTGATTGCTACTTCATTGGAACTTAGATCATCTAAGACTAACATCAACTCGTCAGTTGACATTTGACCTCGGTTCTTTTCAATTGACAGCCAACTTTTCATTTTGTTCATCTACTTAGGAACGTCAAAGTAATAATTATGATCAACTATATCCTCTGCCAGGTAATATTAATATTTTTACCTGTTTGCAAATATCAGCAGAATAGAGTAGAATTGCACAAGCCATGCAAAAATACGCCGAAGCAATGAGCACGTCTTTCCACAGTAAAACATATGACTTGTCCAGGAATGTGTCAAATACCATTCCAAAAAACATTACGAAGTCTAGCAGAAAGCACGTCAGGGTCCAGCCGAACGGTTTATTAATTGCGGATGCGAGATTCTTAAAAGCTTGAAATTGATTTACGAATCCATCCCGCCTCGGGTCTGACTGATGTTGATTGATACTGATCACAATATCTGATTGAGGCTCACTCATAATAGAGCTCCCCGATTTACCTTTGGCTGCAGATTTTATTGTAATATCTGCCACGAACTTAGCTACAGGTGACCATAAGGAGAGAACCAGGACCAGGCAGAAAATGTCGGTGTATAAAAATATGATACTGCTGCAAATCAAATTCAGAAAATATTTCAGTTTTTGTTAATTTTCAAATCATTTATGTAGAACTACGTTGAAATCAAATCAAATCATGAAATAATAACCTTTGAAATGATCCAAGTAGACCCAAACCCACGAGTATGCAAGATAACGATGCCCGATCACAAAAGTAATTTTCGCCAGTTGGATCGTCCAAACCTGATGAACACAGCATATTTGTTACGGCCATCGTCGTGGTCTTCCAACGAGTAGTCCAGACATAGATTCCCAGTCCGATATACGACAGGACCAAGAGATAAGCCACTTCAATTCGGTTAACGATACCTGCTCGTGAGTGATATTTTGTACAGAGCAAAATACGAAGCCATTCCTCAATGTCGTTAATTAGATTAACAACTTCCAGAAAATTGTTCTGATCAAACCAGAAATATTTTAGTAGAGAGCATTGCCATACTGCCTCGAATGCGTAGTAAGCCGTCCGAAAGTATTCTGTGAATGTCTGAGGGAGATGGTGAATGAATTGTGTAAAATCATATATGAGCCATAGAATATGCATAACTGTGAGAATAATGCATATCAACTTCTGGGGAAGCCAGCTCTGGACAATGTGTCGTCGCTTGGGAGAACCAGGCCCATTATTGACATGAACTATTTTGAGTCGAAATGGGCAACAACATGCAAGGAATGCTGCGTCGAACAAAGCTGTAAGAAATATGGATGAACCAATGGATGCTTTCCCGGAAACTGTATGGGCTACTTTAGATTCTCTCATTTTACGAGTTATGTTATATGAGCTTCCTTCTATAACGTCACGGTCCAAATATAAAATGGGCAAGACTGATATTGACTCTCCAAAAGTCCAAGTTCTTAGCGGTTAGTGCCTGTTTTACATCCTTCAGCACAAGTTTTTTCCTGTTCGTCATGGCTTAGCTCATTTCACCTTCATACTTACATATTTCAGCAAGTGGTTCGGTTCATGGAAGTAAATAGATAAATGTAAACAGTTTAAACTCACCATTTGCCCACACCCAAATGATCAATCATATTGCTCATCAATGAATTTAAAAACTACTCAATTAGCCTTGTATTAAAATGCGAGGATTATATCGAATTGAAACTTCGTACTATGGATTTAATGGATTATTGATTCAA
>JAQIXQ010001589.1:0-13812 GCA_034700485.1 Pseudosinella alba | reverse complement strand
TCTTGGAATACTTTGTGTCTAGGCAAGGCTTTTTGACAAAATCACTGGCATGCATGTATCTTGCAGCGCATTATAATAGCATATATAGCATTGTTATTCGTGTCAAAATGAAATTTTGCATTTTTTTTACAGTAATTTTAGGAAAGAAGTTAGGGACCGCCGCATTGTATAGGAGGAGGATAAAAAAATATTTGTGAGGAACTCCAATATTATACCCAATTAATATTAGTGCATGATGCAATTTTTTTTAAAGAACATGACATTGATTTAATAACTCTGAGGCAACAATGTCACTGATTTTGTACTTTTTCTTGTAAAAAAATAAGTTAGGATTTAGGTGTTCGTAGCTCTCGCCTTGACAAACGCAACAACTGGGAGTCGTTGGTTCTTAATCAAAACTGCATGCTAAAAATATAGCAAAAATCCGCCACAAAAAAACCGGCTTCCATTAATAATGCTGTGTTAAGAGTTCAATTGGAGTAATTTATCTCCATTTACTTAACATGGGTAACGTGCCAAAATATTTCGTAGTAGATCCTTCCCAGTTGAGATGCCACTTCCGCTTTAAGAATACGTCACATTAACACCATCAGCATTCGCTTGTAACTAATTTTGATTATGGGACGTATTTTAAAGCGAAAGTGAAAATGTCAAATGGGTTGTTTTACCCTTTTTCGAAAAATAATGTATTCATGTTAAGCAATAGGGAGAAAAATATAAGTTGATTGAAACAATAATTGAGTTACTTTTCAGGGAAAGTAGTAAAAATCGACAAATGAACAGAACAGAACAATGCATGAGATTTCACTGTTAAAGTTTCATCTACTTAATTAGTACTTAATCAGATATCTCTTTTACTTTTCCCAACTTCGAATTAATTTCTATAAGCAAGTTTCTGCCTTTGTCTCATATTAAATTGGAATCAGCTTTTGTCAAAGACGACGCACTTTTTACTGTATTTTTGTTAGGCGCTCCTAGACTAGTGAATGAAATTGAAACGTTTTCCATATATATTTATGATTGAATTTGAACTGCTGCTGTATAATTACTCCAATTTAGTTTATTGTAATTAATGATGGTGTGTGGAAAGGAATGAAATTATATAATTACTATTTATATATAAATATATGCACTGACCAAAAAAACTTTTTTCTCTTGACTTTTTTCCTTACTTATAGGGTTTTGGTTTCGTAACATTCGCCAATTGCGTTGATGCGGAGCGAGCACGCGAAAAACTTCATGGCACGGTGGTAGAGGGGCGCAAAATTGAGGTGTGCATGATTAATTTTTTTATATAATTAATTATTTTAAAAAACCATAATAATTTACCAACAAGGATAATGTATAAAAAACTACAGCTACAGTTTTTGATGACCTCTTTAATAGCCAAAAAGGGATCTGTCAGTTTACACGCAGAATTTATATTATAGATCTCTCTATGTTTAATTACTAAAGCATAATTATTAATTTACAACCAATTAAGAGGAAACCAAAAGTTGTTTTCTGAAGTTGTTCACAAGTTCATGTGTGGACAACAGCTCGTGTCAGAAATGCAACCCAACTAATAATGCTACTTTGTATTGTATGACAAATGGAACACTCCGCTCGGTATATATTTAATTATAATTTTACTTAATTGTTAATATTGTATTGTATATTAACTCTCACTCTCTCTCTAACCTTTAATCTGTCTATGTATTGTATATAATATTAATACTGCTTGTTTAGTGTCTACAACAATTTTTATATAGCATTATATACCTATATAAATTTTTTTGATAGAATTGTTCAACAAATGTGCATCAATAGTTGCGGCAATGATTTTGAAGTTTTCTAATATTTTTCCGTAGTGAGAGTATGTAACGTTTACGTGATACTTAAAATATGCATTTTATGATGGAGCTAAGTTCAGTAATATTTTTCGCTGGAAGAGAAAGCAATAATTTGTATGTAACTTTGATCCTCTCTCTCTCTTGGTATTAGTCGCTTCATATCAGCTATTACTAAACATTAGTATTTTTAATTTTAAACATGCTTAGCTTTAATGGGGTGCTTTTTGATCAATTTGGATTAGGGAGGAACACCGTATTAGCACTGGTACTGGTAGAGCAGCGAGATAACTGTTGTTGTTAGTCTCTTGTGATAGTTCTGTGTGTGAAGTAAAAGTATAGAATTGTGTATGCAGCACTGCATCAAAGTGTGTTATGCTCGTTCCTCTGTCCGTCGTCCGTAGGGGCTGTTTAAATATGAGTAGGAGTAAACAAATAGGGTTGACGGATGCTAAACAATTCGTGCAATCTTGATATGATCTCTAACTACGCATGTTTTACACTCTGTCTGCAATATAAATATATTTTAAATATCCTTCTTTTTACCTATTATATCTCTGTCGTCTGTTCTTTAAAATTAGGTGAAGTGAAAGTACTTTCTCCACAGACAAAAAAATTATATAATTCCTTCTTTCAACTTTGATACATAAAATGTTGTTGGCATAAATATTGTTATTTTAAAGTTCAACAATTTTATAGAGGCATTTGTTTAATTTTTTAGTTTTATTATGAAAAAGGAAAAATCTTGTGAAAACAGGTGTGAAAAGTGTATGACTCCCAACTAGAGAAGGGCCGCACAAACTCATGCACCCACAGAGAGACAACGATGTGATGATGAGATGATCAGTGGTGGTATTTGAGAGCCGGTGGAGGGGGAAGTAAAGTGTCCCGTTCGACAAACTACCACCACACCTTCACCTCTCCCTAATGGAAAGTGTAAGTTAAAATAAAACCCGTCACTTGTCTGGGTTCATCCCTCTCTCTCTCTGCAGTCTCTGCTAGATGATTTTTGTTTGTATATCTTGAAACAAAAGAAAAAAAGAGTTGAAGATGATATGATGATGCATCGTGCAGCTTTTCAAGTACTTTAAATTTAACAACCTTTAAACTACTGGTAACTGAGACACTTACAGGCATCAATTTGCAATATATTTATCTCTATCTATAATAGTCTTGTAAATACAAAAATCTATATAAATATCCAGTGGCTGTGCTCCTGCTTTTCACGAGGTTTGTTTGATTGGTTGATGATAATGACATGATGAGAAGATATGAGAATGGATTGTGACTAGCAAGTTGTGTTATGCTGCTGCTGTTGTCGTCTAACGGGCCCCCCTTTCCCCCAGTAAAAATATATCTGGCACTTTCTTAACTTGTACTGTGACTGTGGTCTGTATATTTAGTATTATGATATGATTATGATGCACAAAATTGTCATTTTTTTGGTAGTTATTCCGACAGTTTTTCTCTCTTTTATGCGGACAATATGGATTGAGATTGAGCAGTTGAGTTGAATTGACATTTAAAATGTAAAAAATATTTAATAAAAACCAGAACTGATGCATGTTTAGGTTGTAGGTATGGGATGCGATGAATGAAAGTAATGTAATATGGGCTGGGGGAAAAATTGGGAGAATTCCTGACTGAAAAGTTACGCTGATGATTTTAAGATAGATTCAATATATACCTACTTCAAATTCTCAACCCTCTCTGTGATGTGATGTTTGTCGTTGAATGGTTGATTGTATCCATTTCTTTCTCTCTGACTATCTCTCTGATGCACGTCCCACATGCAATTACACGGTTTTGTAGTATCTAGTATGTATATAAAAACGGATCGATATCGAGGATGAGATGGGATTGTATGATATGAAATGATATGAGAAAGCTTTGATCATGTTGCTATTTGCTATATGTAGGTATCTATATGTGACTTTTGTAATAGCTTTTTTCGCTAACTTTTTCTCAGTTTTTTTTTGTGTTGTTGGTTGGTAGACTCTCGTTGGTTCTGCTTGGAAAAGTATTGCTGTTTGAAAGTAGTTTCCCCTTGATGGCTTGTTTTAATGGCTCTCTGTGTTCAGAAAAAGTAAAAGTATGCTGCTATTAGAGTAGATATTAATTATAGAAGAGCAAAAAACATTTTTTTCAGTAGAGGATATGGTATGGTTTGGTTATGTTCCGGATCGCTTGCACTAGATTAGTTGAGTAGCGGTGTGTGTGCACACGGGAGCCAGGAGGAGGATAATGATGGAAGTAAATAATGATAATGATGAGATGAATTTAGAATGAAAAGAAAGTTTTCTCTTTAGTTCCGCGGAATTTTGTCCGTGTTGAGGTTGAGAAGGATAGATAAAGCCAAAGCCTGATTTTGCTATGTTATGGATAGGGAAGTTTTTTAAAGACAGTTTTTGTCGAGTCAGTACTTTTGGTTGAAGAGTAAGCAGATAGCACAGATTAATCATTAACGTAGTGTTACAGAGTGATATACTTTAGCTATGAAATTATTAATCTGTGTGTTGGCTTCACAAGTACCTGGAAATATTTGATATTATGCAATTTTACTATGCAAACATGCCATGGGCCCTGTGCCACCCACGGACTCCCGACACTGAGGCGTTATATTGCATTGCTTGCAATTTTCGGTTCTATTCAACTCATCGTATTATGCTTTCTTCCATCATTATTGTAGTCTGCTGAGTGCCTGCACGCGCTTTGTTAATATTGATCAAGCTGATTGCATAGGTATACCTACTATATTTATAAGGAATGTTTAATAACTACCTTTTTTGTATTATTGTATGTTAATAGATGCACATTATGTTGTTTGTCTAAATGGCATGTTGTAGGGGTGTGTCTGTCATGTGCTAATGATGATGATGCTGACGATGACAATAATGGAATGTAATAATTTTAATTTAATCTGTATGTCCTGTCTCGATCATTGCAATGCGTAATTGTTTAACTGTACTTATGGTCTTGGTGGAACGGAATGAATGCAAGTAAGAGAATGTGCAATGGAATGGAATGGAACTGGAATGACTAGAGTAAAAATAGGGCGGGGAAAGCAGTGAAAGCAACAACGGCTGCTGCTGCTGCTATAATTTATTGGTAATGGTTATGGTATGATTGCATTGCAAGAGCAATATTGTAACAACTAATTAAGTTTTTTTTTTTGGTTTTCCACATCCGCATCGCTAAAAAACAAACCGTTTCCCCGCTCTATATATGTCTCTTATACAAAAACAATATACAAAGTAGCATTATTATGTTGTATTTTTGACTCAAAGCCCTTTACAAAACTATATATACATAATTTATATATATCTATATCTCTATAAAAAATTGTCTATTTTTGAGCCTTAAACTACATTTTTTATTTTGCGCAAGGAACTTGAACTTGTTTGAAAACTACTGTGTTTTGAATAGCAATATTATTATTATCTAATTGTTACTATTCTGAAGCTTGTGACATCTTATATCTGAAGAGAAAAACTGTATCCTGTACTTTTTTATTTTGTTGAAAAGTAATTTTCTTTTGCAAGGAGTTTTCTTTTCCTTTTGGAGTTTGATTGAGTTATAAAAAATATGATTTGTTTTCTTATATGAGTATATCTTTATGGACTGATCCTCTCTCTAGGTGAATAATGCAACTGCCCGTGTTCAAACCAAGAAACCGATGTCAGCCGGGATTGCAAACGGTTAGTTAATTGAATTGGGATTTTTGTTTAGTGTTAATTTTTTTTGTCGCATGTAGATTGCTCGATGTAAATATTTATGTGAACATGTTTAATTTACTTGGTAATGTCTGTCTGACACCTAAAACTCAACGCTTATTACTTGCTCTGCATGATGATTGTTGAACTTGGTGGAGAAATGTGATGAATGATATGATATGAATTGATAACTTAACTAATTGTTGTGTACCAAATGATTGATGGTGCCACACTGTGCAATCTCCAACTATATTCTTTTATATTATTGTCATGATCATGTGAATAGTGGGCGCTATGCGAGGAGTGGCAATGTTGCAACGAGGTCTGGGTCACCGAATTGCCGGTGTAAGTGCTCACCATCAGTCACCGTTGGTCGGCACGAATAGCTCAGCGGCTGCCATTGCTGCGGCAGCTTCTTTGGCTCGTCAGTCATCACTGAATCTGAATGCGGCGGCTGCTGGCTTGCATGGATTACACCCGTAAGTTAACATCTATTTAGTGGGCGTTCATTTGACATGAGTTGATGTGTGTAATGTGAATGGTAAAAAAATATAATTTTTGCTATGATTTTTTTTTGTACGAAGTAAGCTTGTTTGTTTCTATCTACCTTAGTTAGACTTTCTTAATTTTTTCCTTAAATTTTCCTGAAAACCTCATCATCATCATGCAAAGGGCTCCTTGTTCGAAAACTTTTTGGCATGATCATGAAGATGATGTGATGTATGAAATGTTCCTTTCTGGACTACTTTTTTGTATTCTGGAATGTGAAAAAATCTAATCCAAACTTATTTTCTTTGTTGCCCCCATTTTTAGTGGAACTGCTGTCTACTATGATCCTTTCCTAACTGCAGCCGCGGATCCACGAGTGCAGGTAAGAAAATGTGAAAACTTTTTTAATGAAAACTTTTAAAAAACAAAAAGAAAAAAACTTCTGGGGACCCCGGTGGTGCGGTACTGCCTTCATAACGTTAACGATGTATATTCCATTTTAGTAATTCATATCATGTATTGGTTGGAGTTGGAGAAAAACTTTAACCTAATATTGTGAAGTTACATAGTTTGCTATTCTACTACATGGACTCCGGAATGAAAAGAAAATATCATGGGAAAACATTAAGATAATGATGCGATGTTGTTGTGTGTATATTTATGAACAAGGAAATATTTGGTGAAAATTACATTTTATATGTGTGTGTATTTTCTTTCTTTCTGTCATGCATGCTACATGTGATTCTACGGATATAGCACATGCACATTCAGCCAAAATTGAATTTGTATAAAAAGGTATAAATTATATACTTTAATTGTGTATGATGTGAAACATGACATTTTTTAGGGAAAAAAACTTTCAATCATAAAAGCAAAATACAAAAGCGTTCGATCCTTCTTAGTATTCATTACGTGAAGCTGTACGGTTTGATGTTACGTTACAGCAAATTCTTTTCTTTTGAATAATCTACGTTTTATATTTTTGTGAAGAATCTATTGTCACAAGGGTCTGTCTATAAATAGTATTGTTTGATAAAAAAAGTCACTTTAGTATCGATTTTTATGAACGCCTGTATCCGTAGTCATGTAGTAAGCTTATCCTGTAATCCTATCAAATATATCTACTTAAAATTATCGAAGATCGGCAGAGCGGAAGAATCGATATGAGATAAGATGTATCTGCCTGGCTGAGAGTATTTATATTTCCCTTTTTATATGCAAAAAATAATTTCATTTTGTTTACGGATTTCTTTTAAGTTGCTTTGATTAGTCTAGTATGAAGTAGCGCCAGAGATTTGGATTTAGTCTGACAGTTTCTCAAAATTAAGCCCTTTTTAGAGTAGTCGCATTTTCCCATTTTATTGATCCACTTGATATATTGTTTTGCACATAATAATAGTAAGAGAAAAAGTATCTATATATGAGCTATGCTTCTAGTTGACAAAAAAGTGATCTGTTATACCATGACAAGGGTTTACAACAGCTTAGCTTTTGTGATCCGATCGGATATGCGATGCGATGCGATCTCCCAATAACTCGAATAGACTAAACTAAATAATGAAAAGTTTTTGCAGCTATTAAAGTTTCAGGGAGATAGATTGAGAGAGATAGAAGGTTTCCCCGTATGTATGTATGACTCTCCTCTGCAGTAATCTAGTTAAGTACTTCCGCAATAACAATTAGGTGGGCTTGTCGCTCCTCTTCTCTGCATAGCTAGTTTGAGTTTTGGATAATATAGATGGATGGTCGATTGGATTTAAAATGGGCAAAGTTGGTTCAAAGGAATATAAAGGGAAAGCAAGCAAGCTTGAGTTGAGGAGGATGATGATGATGATATTGCTCCTTTCCTTCCCAGATGGAAGTTTTTGGCATCCGCTTTTGTCGATATTCAGGTTTATTGGTTTTGCCGGGTTCCGTGTCGTAATAATATGATTTTCTCCTCCTCCATTAGTATTATTACAAGAACATTTTCTTATTGATTTTTTTTTCATCTCTTGAAGAAGTTGAATGCGAATGTTGGGATTCGGGGGGGGGGGGGAAGATGTCGGTCTCATCTTCAGATGTTAGGCTCAATCTCTCCCTGTCTGACTAAGACACATGAGGATGGAGTAGTGTCGGATAGTAAGACGGAGAGAAGTAGAGCTGGGAGCTTAAAGCCTCGGTAAATAATTGCGTAAACGGTGTTGACTGACACTTGAGTAGAAAGGCTTTGATTTCTTGTGGGAGGTATATGGGCTGGGATGAATGGAGAAGGAGTTGGAAATGGGATATGGGATGGTATAGATTGAAGATGAGGATGGAGCCATTTATACATATCTCCACACTTAATTTTCACAGTAGATATCTACGTTTTAGAAGGGAAGGAGAGTGAGATAAATTGTGAAACGTGCTTTCAGGATGTGTACTACTTATAAATGGATTAAATGAATGTGTTTGTTGGCTTCTCTTGTGGTGGGAGTTTATCTATCGTATGACTGCCAAACAGTAGAAATTTCTTTTCAAGATCTTATCTTATCTCTCTCCCGTCAAAATATTCCGAATTGTACAAGAGAGTAAATTTACACTCGCCATTCCTGAAGGAAACAAATACTCGGGTTTCTTTACAGGATGGGATGAGGGGAGGAGAGGGAGTGCTCCTTTTTTCTCCCGTTTTTATAATGTTTTCTTTCCCCACACTATTTTCACATCGTAAAAATTTTGCTTTTGTGTTTATACAGGCCTGGCAGGGGGAAAAGAGTTCTTATGAAGCTAACATGTTTGTCGGCGAAATATAAACCGAGAGAGAGAGAGGGGGAAGGGGGAGTAGCTTTTGGGTGACTTATATTTTTCCTTGTATATTTTAGCTGGGCGCATTAAAAGTAATGAAAAAATTGTCTTAGGGAAAGTAGTGGAGGTAGGGAAGGGAGATAATAATACAGGAGGACTGGGAAATGGTAACTTACCATTGGTAAGACGGGGGGATGAAGAGATGTTGAATGGGAGTGATGGAGTGGAGTAGGGAGGGAGAGAGGGGGGAAAGGCCTAATGGAGAATGGAAAGTGGATATGAAAGCATTATTATGTATTATTAGTTTGGAGAGATGGAGTAATAAGGAGAAAGTAAGAGTCAATAGGATTGAGTATTAATATGCGGAGATACAGACATGGCTTTATGCATGGCATGAGAGAGAGAGTGTGTGGATGTGGATCTGGATGTGGCACACACGTAGGAGAAAGGAGACGGGAAGAGGGCGATGAAATTTAATATTTATAGTTGACTTACTATCATCATCATCATCCTCTCTGGCTGGAAAATTGTTGGAAAATGAAGGTGGAGAGATGCCCAGGACGTCATGTACCTAGACTACCTAGTCATGTGATGCGCTGCTAGTTCGTGAGTGGATTGGAGTAGTTTTCGATGAACTATTTTATTCTAGGAGCTGGCTGTAGCTGGAGCTATCTTGTCAGAAAGTTTTTGACTACCTTTCAGACTAGCTTAAAGTTGCTAATGCTGTGGGGTTTGGTTTTGGTTGGAGTGAGTGGTTCAATTTTGGATTGAACTACATAATGTACCTACCTATGCATTAAAACTTAACATTTTATACTTCCAAAAAGGGGTCTCCCACTAAATATGACCAGACCAGGTTGGGGCTAGGGGAAATTAATCTGCCATTATGGGGAAAGGAGGAGGAGGTGTGGATGCAGAAACACCGTAAGCTTTTAAGAAGGCGGTCAAGCAGGATGTTTGGGATATGGGAAAAGGGGGTTAGCTTTAGATTCACTTATTTTAGATGAGAGAGAAAACTGTACACTTCAGAACAGGAGCATTATCTGCTTTCTTCAGAGATAAGATTGCAAAACAAGCTGTTTTTCTTTCGGTGAAAGTTTTCCTTATATGCTGATAAAAAGAAAAGTCGAAGGTGAAATGGGAAAGAAATTGCCAGCACTTAGTTACGCTGGTCTAGGTATATCCATGTATCTACCTAGATGGAGTAGTGCTAGGATATGGATAGATTGATTTCATCCTACACACCCATCCCATCAGAGAAACTTTATATTTTTTCTTGACTTTCACTTACTCACTCCACTCCGACCCCCTCCTCCCTACAGCATTTAATTCCCTTTATAAATATATTTTACTTAGCTTATATAATATGCATTAAGACAGGATGGGATTGAGCTCGGGAACTGGCAGCAGTTACAAGTCTCAGCAGAGTTAGTTGTCAGCGGCAGTCGGAGAAAGCTTGGAGGAGCCCATGCCCATATGCCATAAGATCTTGTAGAACATTTATTTCTCGTAAGGGCTCCCTGGGAAAATGGAGTGAGTTGAGTAGTACAGTGTCTTGTAGGCGGGAGGGGGGATGGGAGATGAGAGGGAAGAGAAAGTGGCAATTTTACGGTGGCTAACTGACGGCCAGAGTTATGTGTCTTGTCCATTTTTGCAATTTAAGTTGATGGGAGAGGGAGAGAGAAAGCAGAGGACGGGACTATCCTGATGGACTTTTCTTCCGTCGGGGTCATGTATATTTTTATAGTTGATGGGATGGGGATGGGTGGAGTAAGAGGAGACGAGAGGCTTTTTAAGTCTGTCTCTTTTCAGGGAGACTTAAGTGGAATGAACTTTTTGATCCCTTCCCCTCATTCCTGGCTTGTATAGAGTTTCAAAAAAATGATGATGATGATCGCTGAAAACCAGTCTTGTCTCCCGCAATGAATAAAAGGAAGAGGGGAGAGGACCAGGGATGTTATCCACTAAGAAATAAGTGGATGGAGTGCTCTGGGGTTTCCTTGAAAGGGAAGGAGAAACTTTTCTTCCATAAACATGGGATATTCATCAAGCGGCCAAGTGGGCAAAATTTAGTTGGGGGAATAATGACGAGGGGAAAAGTTCAGGTGGAAAATAAAATGTGTAACGAATTAGGGGAGGTCAGCTCCAGCTCAGTTCCTGGAAACTTTTTGGAAGTTGGACAGAGTGGAATATGGTTGCAGACAAGATGGTGAGATGTCCATTTTGCATAAGATATGAATAGACTAGCCCATGGAATATCCTCCTTGAAAGATTTAAAACATGACTTGACTTTTGAAATTTTATTACATAACTGCGGTCATGCGGTCCGGAAACTCCATGAATAATGATGGATGATGCCTGAGCTATTGCGCATTGCATTGGATAGCCCAGCTAAAATTAAAATATTTTTTGGTTCATTGATCCTGAACATTACTTTTTCATTTTAAAAAATAGGTCAGCCATGTCACGTCATGTCCGTCTGCTTCCCCTGATATCTTTATTGACCACGCGTCTCAAACTTAAATATTATGGGAGAAAGTCCATCTTGGAGGCCCCCCTCCCCTGGCTTAATGGGGATCATTGTGATTCTGAGGGTGAGAAAAACACCCAAATTGTCTGGGAATAATATCCCCTCTGCCTGGTTGTTTTCACTTTAGCGTTTTTATGTTTTTAGTTGGGTGTTTTTTTGGTAATTCCTCATATCTAGATGGGTCTATGGTAAAGTCGTTAAGTGATGGTCCGCACGGTCTTATATAACAATGGGAAGTTGCAAACAGGTCGTTTTGGTATTTAATGTTGAATAACAGTTAGATCCAGCCAGTGTCCCGGAAAAAAAATACGGGAGAAAGGAAGAGTAACGGATATTTAATGGAACGTTATTATCAGCTAGTTTAGCTTTAGCTTTTTGTGTGGAGGCAGCCATTATAGGATGCCTTTAACTGGTCCAGGTCCCACTACTTTTAATGCTGGCTGGATAATAATGGGAGGGAACACTTTACTGTGTCGTGTCTGTAGTCTGTAGCCTTCTTCTTTCTACTTAGATTTATAAAGAAAAGAGCTGAAAAAATAATGGACGTATTAAGAACTCTTTGTTGAGATAATCTTTAGTGAAAGAAAACGAAACGACTTTCTTGGCTCCGTTCCATATGGATTACAACTTATAAAAAGGGGGGCTTTGTATTGTATTGTAAATACAGCGTTGGTAATAAGATAGTAAGGTCTAAAACGAAGATTTCTCTCTCTCTCTCTCTTGTTGTTTTGAAAAAGGAGGTGGGGAAGTAAGTTGATAAAATTAATGGAGCAAGGCAAGAGAGTGCTTTGCAGAATCGGCATTCTCTCCTTCCCTTGTCAGATGTCAGGTTTTCTGAGGGCTCATTTGTGAAACGAGATGTTTTTTTTGTTCTCACACGGCACGGCCTAAAAAAAACCGGAGATGAGTCGAGAGAGAAGAGAAAGGGGTTATGTTACGAGTTACGATACGAGCTTCAGAGTTGTAGAGGAAATATTTCACTTTTATCTGTCTCCTATCCCGTTTCTCTCCGTCCAAGGTGAAGTAAAAAGTAAAGTAAGTACGTTGCGTTCATAAAGGAGCCCCTCATATATTAAAGCATTATACAGTAGGATGGCGAAAGAATGCAAACATGAATGACTGCATGCATGCCAGTGCCGCCGCCTCTGGAGGTAATTGCACTTTTTAATATTTCATAAGGACGGAGGAATATAAAATAAAATAGGAGGATTTTTTTTTGTTCTGGAGTGAGTTCTGGTGTAAGTAAGTAGGTCTGTCCTCCCGAGTGTCATGCTGTCTTAATGGAGAAAGATTTATCCTTAAAGTGCGGAAAAGCCTTTCTATATGTATGAGGAGAAGGTGTCTCTCTCTCTAACTGTTTTATTCGAGCCAAGCCAAAGCCAAGCGGAATCTCTCTTTCTCCATTCCCCTCTCACTTTTTCTATTTCTCTCACTCACTTTTTGTGTCTGGCCTGGCATTTTATACCTTTCCGTGAGTGAAATGTTGTGACCTGGAGAAGTCAAATGCTTTTGTCCACTCCAGTTATAGTTCCAGTTCGGGGGCTTGGCGCAGAGGTGAGGTGAGAAGAAGATAAGTGTGTGGTATGCTATGTATGACTTGATTTTTTTTTTCGAGAGAGAAGGGGAACTGGGAACTTTTTTTTCCTGACTGAAATGAATAATCGGCCATATGAACGAGCTTTATGGGGTGGATGATGGCGTGTTAGAAGGAATGCGTAAAAGTTACACTTGCATATTTAAATAATGGAGGAGAAGGAAAGAAACAAGTCTGAGGGAGAGAGATTTGGAGGGTATCGTGTGTGAATTCTGTGATGGTCTCATTACCCAGACGGGGAGACTGGATGGGTGGTGGCACCACACCACTCTCTGGTGCTGCTTGGCTTTCACTAACGTGCTTTGTCTGGGGAAAATATATTTTGTGAGCTAGCTACAGGCATAGTTGGCTTGGTTTGACATGCTTTGGATATTTTAGGAAATATTTTCTCCGGTATTTTCACCAACGAAGTAATAATATAAGCATAGCAGCAGGACTTCGACTTGAGAAAGGAGGAGGAAAGGTATATTAGAAATACCTACGTGGCTACCTACAAACTAACTCCCTTCTTATGTCTATCGATAACAGCGTGAGCCTATTTTGCTTCCCTTTTTCCTTTGTTTTTCATCCTGTTACAATAAACATGGAAAGTAAGTTATGTTTGATGTTATGCTATGCTAGCCTCCTTTCTCCAGACAATGAAGAAGGGAAACACGGAAACAACATTCTGAGCGTTTGGCTGTTGAGATACCCCGTCGTCCTCCGTGTCGTAAGCACGTTATAGATTTTGACTGGAATTGTTTGTGGCTGGTGGAGGAAGTGGTGGTGGAGTGGTGAAGAAATCGAATGGGAACGATATCAACGTTCCCCCAACCAGTGGCGATCCTAACCCTTTTGGCGCCCGGGGCGGTATATTTTTTGGCGCCCCCATCTGATATTATATACAGCAAT
>JAQIXQ010001588.1:0-13817 GCA_034700485.1 Pseudosinella alba | reverse complement strand
GATCCACACCCCAAATATTTCCCATGTTGCGGAAAATGGCAAAACTGCCAGTCCCACTAACAGATCCGCCACCGCCAGCGAGACAATAAATAAGTTTGTAACTGTGCGAAGTTTCGTGTTGATGAACACGGCGAGAATGACTAAACAGTTCCCGATGATCACTATTACATTGATGACGGCCAGAAAGAGAAAGGACACGATTACCTTTCCATCCTTCCATTCAAGATCTGGCTCTGGCTCACAGGTTGTGGAGAGGTTCAGGTCGTCAGCGGACATCATGTCTATGGCCATTGCGTTAGAGAGGAAATGGTGTGAAATGGAACACTTGCGATGAGAATTGAGAGGTGAGAAGACGGTTTCTGATCAAGACCCCGTTGGGATGATTGTCATAAAGTTATCAGTTTTTCATCTCCAAATTTGTCTCCAGATGCTAGTTCCTATTTTCTAGGATACTGAATAAAACGCCGATCGTTTTGTCACCACCACTTTCACTTTGGCTAAAACCGCTGCATAGTAGGGACTCAGTTTGCCCCATTACTAGCGATTCTTCCAATGTATGTTATGTTAGCTCTAACTGCTACAAAAGAGTCCATTTCTAAAAATATGGACCAAGAGGAGCAGGAAATCATTATTTCTGTAGAGTTGATATTACATCCTGGATTCAAACAGTAAACTTAATTATCGCAACTGAGGAGCCCTTGAAATTAATAAAGAAATTATCACTTAAGAGACTTTATGTAGAAATGCATGAAGTGAAATATTATTTTGCCCTAATTACTAATTACTTTCCTCGAGAAACTAGAAGGCCTTGAGTGAAGTATGAAATATTTCCATATTTTATTATTATACCCATTTGCAAATCACCCTGAGGTAATAATAGTGGTAATTAACCAGACTGGATCATTTAAATTATTTACTAGCTAGCACTACTCCTTTTAATTAACTAGTACGATACCAGTGCCTTCACAGAAATATTTTCACTTTCACGGTGCTAAGAAAGGATCATTATTGCCTATATTATAATGTTGAGAATATTTCTGCTGATGACAACATAACAATCATCATTTTGAGAAATTTCTAGTCCAGTTGGGAGCTATGTACGTAATGTTCATTTCCATCACCGGCAAATTACCGAATGAGTGTAATTAGCAGAAATGCTCGTCCCAATTGTAAGTAAGTAATGCAATTTCCCATCCGGGCATATATGAGGATTTATATCGCAAATTAAAACGCGTCAGGGTCACCAGAATTCATCTTGAGTGCTAAATTTATACAACACAAAAAAAAACGAACAGATAAGTAGTTCAGAAGGACATCTCATTGTCAGTCTAAAGAACTTGTTAAGTCGCAAGTTAATAACTGGGATTTTTCTGAAATGACAGAGGCACAGTATTGTCAATAAGCTGAATTATGTCAGATTGCAATATATATCGCAAATATTGTAAATATAAGAAACATCAAAAAATATATTGAGGATATTATGTAAATCGATTAGCGCAATAATAATCATATTCGTTAAACATTGTGCTAACTGGAAAGGAATTTCTATATTGTCGCAGTGTGGAATCTCAGTTGAATCTTGCTATTTTTTTGCTAACATTGTTTAAAAAAACGTTGTAGTGGCAGTTTAGCATACCAATCAACGCACAAAGTAAAGAACTGGGTGTGGAACTACCTACGCGAATGAGAAAGACGTTGTTGACTTAGCAAACGATACTGGGCTTCTGTTTCATGTGAATTTACTGGAAACTGTGACAAGTGCCAACCACAGCCCCATATTGGCAATTTTTGCTGCCCCCGGAAGAACACGTGCCCGGAATCCCCTTTTGTTTTCCCACGTTAGTTTAGTAACCTCTTCTTATCTATATTATGGAAGAGCTCTTCTGTTCCACTCTGCTCAAGACAGAAAACTATCCTAAAATATGTTAATAAAGTGGGCTTTATTAAAATGGCAAGGTGGCTCCGTGGATGCATGATGCATTTCGATATTCCGGGAATAACTTCAGCGGAGCAGAGGGCATCTCAAAGTGCTGAATCATTTTTATCATTTTGACGAGAATTAGAGCAAGGCCCCACACATTATTCAACAATAAATGTGTAACACCTCTTTGCACCCATGCACACGTTGTTGCAAAATGTAAAATTCTTTAACAGATAGGCACTTTTGTTATTTTTGGAACATACATTCATATGTCACGTAATGCAAAAAAGGTAATATTTTCCCCGACGGCGTGCCGGTTTGTAAATTAGATTAATATTGCCCTATTCTACAGCAAATGTACTTCTAGAAAGAAC
This sequence comes from Pseudosinella alba, assembly GCA_034700485.1. Classification (NCBI taxonomy): domain Eukaryota; kingdom Metazoa; phylum Arthropoda; class Collembola; order Entomobryomorpha; family Entomobryidae; genus Pseudosinella; species Pseudosinella alba. Next base: position 11,522 of record JAQIXQ010001588.1, on the reverse strand, counting down.
TCTCAAGGTGCCCCAACCAAACAGAAGAGATTTCTTGAGCTAGTTCTGTTAGACGTGGAGGAGGAGAAGGAGAGTGGAATGATTAGGTATACCTATATGCAACTTTCTCGGATGCTCCATATTGCTTTGATTTGTCATAAGTATTTGGCAAGTACTATTTGCTATGGTGGATCCTTCCATTCTACATTTGGGATGCTAGTAAGATGATGTGATTTCGATGTTTTTGGGTTTCCAGGAAGAAAGTGCGTGATTTTAGCTGACATGGGAAACCCATTATCAGCATAGGTATATTTCCTTAATATTTCTTAGAATTTTATTTAAGCATATTTGTTTAAAATGCATATTGCAAATTTAGACCTAAACGTCCATAGATAAATAAATGCATAATTACTAACCTAATAAGTAGTAAAACTAATTGTGTTCCTGACAAACAAGTGCCAATCGTTCATTCTTGTATTTATTAATTAATTCAGTGCAAGCTGATATTAGTATGCATATAAGTAATGATACACAGCTATAATAGCAAGTAAGCAACCATATTTCATAATAAAAACACAAAATTTCATCTCGAAATTTAGATGTACGAAATGTACGAGAATGTCATTTCGAAAAACATTTCATGCTTATATTTCACTCGCCAAAATCAGTAACAGTAACAAAGTAACAATATTCAATATATACTTGAATCTTGAATCCACTTCTATGAGGACAAGTAAACGAAATTACAGCTCATAATTTCTCGCCACTCGCCCAGTTTTCTCCCTGAAACCTACTTGTTTGCAGTTTTGCTTTTATTTCCATATAAATAATGCGACTGCTAGATATTACAAGTTATCCATAAACAATGGTTAACATAATCATTTCTCTTGCATCATTACAAGCTCCTTCTTTGATATTCGATGGGATGCCCAGTTCCAGCCGGTACAGTATAAAAAAACAAAGGACTGACTTCATGTCAAAGGATAATGATGGGAATAATACAAAGAAAATGTGCCCCATAAACAAACCCATAATCTATGCTTAAGGGTGATCAAAGGATAGAATCCTTGTTTCTTTCATCACAATCCGTTGGAATTAAGTGCTATCATTATCTCGCCATTAGCATCATTATCTTATGGCCTTATTCCTGTGACCTTGTGCGGATTTCTCTGAATTGAATTTGCGATAAACGCTACTTTTCTCAGCATATGACCAAAATTTCGAGACGGACAATAAGGGGAACGAAAATGATCGTTGCTTGTGAGAATTCATTTTTACCACAATGTTCAAATGCACGGATATTCTCTTGATGTTCCCCCTTAATCCGTTATCAATAAAATAACCATATTTTTTAAAACTGTAATACACGATTTTATTCCATTAACTTTCTTATATTTAAAGTAAGTATTTTATCAATTAGCTATTTGTTAGCCCTACGCTCAAACAGCGAAGTTGTAAATTTACGACAAACAAAATCGTAACTTTATTTAAGTATCATACCACGTCCATTTTATTCTCCAAAATAGCAACCTCGAATGGGCTTCTCAAACTATTTACGAGACTGGAAAGACCGAACAAAATTTTTGTAAGACATTCTTTCTCTACCCAATAACAACTCCAAAACTAGTTATTGCTTATTTGACCAATTCGCAATTTTCCCCTTCGCTTACTCACAACAATTTGGTATACTTTCACATAGTTCTATTCCAAACGTCCAAAATATACATTTACTTGAGCGAACTAGGTAACTTGTTAAAAGAAGAAATTCATGGAAGAATCTTGCAGTAAGCAAAGTTAAACAGGTACGGACACTTTCTTGACGGAAAGTGTTCAGATGCGGAGTAATGAAGGCATTGTGTAAAAATTCGTCGCGCATGAAATACCTTACATACTTACTTAATACAAACTACAAAAACATTCCAGGAAGAGCATATCGAACACAAGCATCAATGCTTTGAATGCACTTCCAACTTTCATAAACATTATTGTTTGTTCCTTCAAGAACCAAACGCAAAGTGAAAGGAGAAAGTAAAATGTTTGTTTGAGTTATTTGATTACTTTAGTACCGACATGATTCAATTCAGTGCACATGCCTGATTGCATAGATGGATAGTATGTTTCAAGTTTCCAGACCTTAAGAACTTGCTCAATGCGGCTGCAAGAAGCAGAAAAGTATGCAGTCAGTTTTTTTTCACTCCGCCTTCAACTTTAATTTTTAATACTCACCGGCAAGTGATCAAATCAAAGGAATTTTTGTAAGTTGTGAAATTGTCGAGAGAAAAGAAGCGCATGTCCGTATATTGTAGATCATTGCAAAAACTAAGAAAATAAACAATTCAGCTAGCTTGAAAAATAAAATGGGCTGTTTCTTTGCCAAGAAAATATTCCAACGCGCAGCCACACTAAAACGCTCCAAATCCAAATTTTTACTGATAATCAGACCAATATACTGATGTTATGGATCGCATGATAAATATCATAAAAAACAATTTGGTTTTCAAACAATGTCACAGTCGGAATTGTGGATGTGGATAATACATAAATGTGCCAGTTTGAATCCTTGAAGTGGAAATTCTAGCTTTTGTTCTATTTTTTGGCAAATTGTAATTTGGAAATTTTTTTAGTAGCATCGGGATCTCTCCATCCGTAAAGTCTTATTTTCTTCATATGGAAAGACAGAGAACATTGTTAACTCGCCTTTGTTCAAAGTAACGCAAACTGATAAGTATAAGTGAAAAGTTGGAATGATACACATTTTAGTTGGAATGATATGACGATAGCTAAATAATTTGCCGATGAAATCCCTGCGGGAAAGGAGGGGGTCATCCGCCCTCCTTCCCCAAATAAAAGAAGTGTTTTCTAGACCAATTTTTTGCGCTGATTACGAATCTGAAGTCCGCTTTTTGTTAGTCGCAAATCTGGGCAAAATGGAAAAGCCCCATAAGCTCAACACGTGTTTTCAAAATGTCTAAATTTTGAAAATCAAAATATCAAAACTAACTAATTTTAGATTTAGATGCGTAGATTTCGAATCTGAAATCGGTTTTTTAAAAGAATGTGTAGTTTTGGAGATATACCCTGTTTAAATTAAATTATGTCAAATATGTCCAAAATTGTACATTATTTTGAAAAGCGGATTTCAGATTCGAAATCTACGCATTAAAATTAGTTAGTTTTGATATTTTGATTGTCAAAATTCCATATTTTGACACCATTTTCTCACATATGAGGAGGTTCCCTTGTGCCCAGATTTGCGACTAACAAAAAACGGACTTCAGATTCGTAATCAGCGCAAAAAATTGGTCTAGAAAACACTTCTTTTATATGGGGAAGGAGGGGGTCATCCCCCTCCTTCCCCATATCGTTAATAGGAAATAAAAATATTTAGATGCACATTGTTGTTTCCTCTTTTGCTAGTAAATTACCAAAATAGCAAATAAATTCAATCAATGAGTTATCTGCTCTGAGAGAGGAACGCTTTAACTACAAACCTTGGAGAAGATTTAGGCACTTACTGTAAACAAACGATGTTATGCGTGGCAATCACATGAGGCATATTCCTCGTCTGATGGCGTATATATCAGGTCCATAACCTCAACCTCAACAACGTATCTCTCCAGGGAAATCACGCGTGGAGTGGACAAAACAAGATTTCACAAACTTTCCCTGGATGAAATAAAAGTTGAGTTCATTTAGTAGTATTTATTTTAGATTCCTCCCTCAAGTAAAAAGTAAATATGACACAGTGAAAGCACAGGTAATTATAATTTAAGCCAATCAGAATCACGTCAGTTACTTGACCTCAATAACTAGTAAACAACTGAACTCCTGAAAAATGTGCATTGTGGGACAAGAAAATGGAATGGAATAGACTTTTAAATATTAAAAGGTCAGCATAGTCACATTCACACATTCATTTAAGGGATAAGCATCCAAACATCCCATTTTCAAAATTGTGTACTGGTTAATGCCTTATCATCTAATAGCCGGGCTATTATAGCCCTTAATTTGTTTTGAACTGTAACTATTATTAATGAACATAAGCAAAACAATATACACTCTTGTTCTATTTAAAAACTTATTCCATTTTTACCAACGACTTTGACATCCACCGTTTGGCCATCGCAATTAATTTTTGCCATCTTTATTGCAATCATTGCAAAAGCTTTCACTTACACATCTCATCGTCAGTAACAAGATATTTCTTACAAGATTTTTTCGGATTTATTTTATGGCCATGTTATGTAATTGTATTTGAAGAGTCCAGACCAACATCCGAGAGGAATTCCATCAACTTGGAGAATGGTTTCGTGCTAGAGAGTCACTCAAACAAAGCATATCACTGCTGCCGTTTACGGTACTACAACCTCACACAAACCAACACTTTCAGAGGCTTCCTGCCTACTGAGAGCTTAGCACGAATGTTCCCTTCATTTTCTTTTTCAATTTCGGAACAGCTCGTCCTCTTTGCGCTCTTTTTTACACGTCAGAAACTAATGAACCGAAAAGAAAGCATATGGATGGAGATAAAGAAGAGAGTCAGCCTAATCTAATCTATTTTTTTACAACTTCATTGTCAGACTTGTAAACGCTAGAGGAGTAGTCTGGTATGGATGGTGATGGAAAGAACTCAAAGAACACTTTCGCAACCAACGCGTCACAAGTCACAAAGACACTCTAGCCTGACGAGGAGATCTTCGTTACTTCGAACTTGATTTTTTGGATCGTATAACCCAGCCGTTTTACTATGAGGTGGAGTAAAAAATTCTAATCCGCCTTGGTCGATACTGACATTGACATTGAACCCATATGTTACATATTTGGAATGGTGGGAGACAAGAGGGAAAATGAGCATATTATTATCTTAGCGTTAGCTTGGGTTTATGGGTGACGATGGTGAGTCAGAAAGAAGGCCGTAAAAGTTGCTCAAGTGGTATATCCATAAATGTAAAAATCAAGTTTTTTTTATAGATGTGTAACGCTTTTTTGGACATAACGTATTTTCTTTCTGGGGATGAACTTGAGGAAGGTGGTTTATATAATAAAGGCAAACGTGGTCGTTTGTGAGGTAGTTTATATTTACGATTGTAAATGATTCATAAGCTTCAATGGTCTATCATGTTTCATATGCAAAAAATATTGTTTATACCCATGATTAAAACGGCAATTGAAGAAATGAACGGGATGTTGCCTTCATTTAATTTGGGTCGTTTGAATTCGAATTGCTCCGTTCTGAGTGTGTAGGACAAACTATATAATATAAATACAAATGGCTGCTTTGAGTAAGATGAATTCATTCGGGAAGTTAGTGTGATAAAGAGACAAAAAATACAAAGTAAGTTGCCTAAATTAGTTTTCATTGAGGAAACCCCCAAAAAAATATTACAATCCCAGTAATAAAAACATTATTGTATCCAGGAATCGGGTGTAATAACCATGAAAAATTATGCAATCAGAAGATTACATCTTGTAATTTTGTTCATGCCTTCACACATTCTTCAGTGTCGATTGAGAAACTCAAAAGAAAAGTGCATACATGTTATTTTTTCAAGGGAATATCTTGAATTTAAGATTAAATGGCATACATCAGAAGCATAACCATAACTAATCGTAGGAAAGTATAAGGAAGCAACTGCAAAATTCCGGCAATGAACTCTACAGGTTGCTTTATGGGATCATTGTTTGGTTCCGTACATCCAAACAGTTTCCCCACACATATTATTCTTCACTTATTGACAATATTATGACGTAAATCGCTACAAGAACCTTAACAATGTAAGATAGCTCTCATGGGAAATCACTAACTGAATGGGTAAGAGCACATCTTAGATGACTTTTCCCGAGGATGACATTGCTCCCTATAATTGTACTCAATTGTAATGAGTTTTGACATCTTATTCATTTGAGCCTTGAGCTAATTGTAGGAAGTCGTATATCAATTAAACCCATCCATTCCAATTTCACTGAAGCTCTTAAAAATTGGAATTTCTTAGCATTGGAAACTAATTCGTTCCTAAAGGATCAACCTTATTCGCTCTCCTGATATATAATTTTCCTCTGGTACATTATCGTAACTGACTAAATGCAGAGTCATTTCAACTAATTTTGCAGTTTAATTGTTAAATGATAATATGCCTCTTCTACGAATTTGTGAACCTTGTAGCTTCAATCGAATGTAAGAAAAATGCACTAATTTCACCAGTTTTACTTGAGTATAATTTAAAATTCTAAATCTCCAAACTAGGCGGAACCTCATTCAATTCACCTGTTGTTAATATTCAATGAAAAGGAAAAAAACTCTCAATGGCGTCAAGTTTGCAAGCGGAAACTAAATCGACATTAGATTAATTAATCGACAGTAATTTTCTTTTAATATTTAGGTTTACTTTGGCTCCGATGTTTGTTTAGTGATGAAATGAAGGATTTCGCAATCACAACTTTTCAGCGTCATAATATAGACATTAGACATTTAATGATCTTACCAGACAGACCGAAGTTCATTGTAACTTTCAGCTTGAATTTACACTTCACATGGGCAACCTTGTTATTATACGGAGTAGTAAAAAATCCAATTTGCATTGGCGGACATCGACATTGACATTGCACCCATATATTTCATATTTGGAAGAAGAGATAGAAAGAAGTTGAGATCAGGTTATGGCTTTGCTGGGTTTGTTGTAGTGAATCAGAAGGTCATTTCAGTAAGTTAGAAAAGATGATGGAGATCCATAAAAGTTCAATTTAACTTGCTTAATGCCATATTATTATTTTTTGGGAGATTAACACGTTTCCCCCCGAGGACGATTATAAGATGGTTTGCATATAAACATAGAAATGCTTATTATTTCTAAGAAGTTTTTCTTTATTGTAAGAATGATAAATGATTTCAAATGTCTAGTGTTGGTCCATGTTCAAAATGCTTGCCCACTCACCCAAGGCACCCAAATTGGGAATATCTTACGATAAATCGTAAGTAGCTGAAGTGAGTTCCTTGTAATATGTCTTGTGATGAAGACAAATGGTTTTTAATGAATAATTTGTTTGGTTGAGATGAATTTGTCTGGTGGAATTTGCGGAACGTTAGAGGAAAACATTGTTTGTTTTCCAAACTGATTCCACTGTGATTTGTTTATGAGGAAGGCTATGGAATTTTTTGTCCTTTCCAGAACTGAACCAGAAGACCAAGTTAAGTTAATAATGCTGCTAAATTTATTAGACAAGTGCAATTCCATGAAAATTTGGCAATCTAACCAATTCGTGTAAAGTAGCACATGGCTTCTGGTAAGTATGAATCGCTATTATAATTATGAACAATAAACGACACTTTCACTCTAGCTGTATATGGGTTAAAAAAGAATATATTTAATCCTGGTTAATACAAAGGTGCAAATAATTAATCATCAATGTGACAAATTGCCTTACTTTTATAAATGAGGTAAAAGGGATCAATCGGATACTTTCCATATTGAATATACTAAAGGGATGTTCCCCAATAGCATGTTGTTCCTGCAATCCTGAGTAAAATCGCGTCCACATATTCACATGTCTAACTAATTTAAACAATTTTGATCTACATGACAAGTACTGGTAACCAAATATGCATTCTCCCTTACACAGTATACAACTTCCACACGCATTTCCAACTTTGATTTTTCTATCAATTAAATGCCGCAACGTTTTTATTTTTTAATTATAAATTGTTGCATATTATCTCTGGCAGACTGTAGTACGTACCTAATTAACAATAATTACCGCAAGTTCAAGTTTCCATTAAATGAGCGGCGCAAAACATGTCAAGAAATAGGACCTAGAGGACGTTTCTTGGGGAAGTCAAATGTGATTTATTTTAATTATAACGGGTTGATTGCGCTTCCCTTCCAAGATTCGGATTCTTGTTTCATCCTACTGTCACTACATATTGCTAACACATTTTCCTTTATCGCATTTTTTTCACGTGAATATAAATTTGATTTTACACTAACGTTGACGCTGCCCTACACTAACGGATTTTTGTAGCCACAACTTAACTCAAAATCTCAAACTAAACTTTAAAATAATTTAATGCGAAAACGGATCACAAAATTGCTAGAAATAGGAAATGCATAATTAAATGCCGATTATTGAAATTCCAGATTCTACAACCATTCAGATAATTCATAAGCAAACAAAACTTAGGAGGCTCACAAATCACCGACTGATTGTTGGCACCCTGGTTCCTCACGTTTTCCTTTAATTTTAAAAAATTAGACTAAATATGTCTCTTAGTGGTCATCAACTAATGGGTAAGCGAAGAAGCATATTTGAAATAAAATATGCTAGTTCGATAAAATGAAAGAATGAAATTATTTCATTGTACCACAATAATAGGTATCCAGAAATTTGATCAATAATGAAAGACCGAAATTGTTATACTCTACACGGTTCAAGTCAAGAATGAGATTGACAGTGACTCCAATCACATTTGGAAGATGATGTAATCAAGGAGGAAGATGAGATTATAGTTTTGCGTGGCCGATAGTCAGAAAGAAGCCAAATTTGCCTAAGAATTGAAACCCCATAAAGGTATAACTCGACGTGTTCTTTTCATTCCATTATTTTCTGGTGTTAAACTTCTGAAGGTGGTTTATATAATAAAGATAAGCTTACTCGTTTTTTGACAGTTTATGTTTATGCAATCATGATATACGAGTTTGAGTGGCTAACGCAGGAGTGGCAGGAGCTTTTTATGGAGGCTACTGTTTACATCTGCTTAAGTATGACCAAATATATGATGTCCTAGGACGCTGACTGAAATTAGTTCACTTGATTCACCCACTGATGGATTGGTTTAATGAGGTTACATTCTTACATATTATGAATGCTGTAAAACCCAAAAGATTTTGGAGGCAATTTACACGCCTGTCAATTATCTCTACATTACTTGGCTGCATTAGAAAATTAACTAATCGTGAATGTGAATATGTATGCATACCTAAATCAAAAAATATTGATAATCTGGGTTGATTGTTGATGCAATCTATCCTCTTGAAATCCTGAGTTGTATTTCTGATATGTCTGTTTTATTCATCAACATCCAAGATATTTTGAGTGCGAAACGTTATTTATAAAAGTCACATGGAAAATCGGTTTTAAAAGCAGTTTAAAAAAAGTTTTAAAGGGATCAACCAACATACACAGTTATTTACATTTGAAATGAGTACCTACCCAATACCAATCCATTAAGAGTTATGTAAGATTTATGTGTCCAAGTAGAATTATGCAATGAATTTTTCTTATGGTTTGTTAGGTCTATATGTAAAAAAAAGTATTGTCACTTGCTTCCTTTCTACCTATTAACAACAGGAGTAAATTCCGTTTTTTAATCATTGCCTGCATCTGAATCACAATTTAGGATCAAATTAGTAAATTTTTCCTTTATAAATTTTAATTTTAAACACCCACGACTATGCACAATACATAATTTTGAAAAATGACATTCCATTTGAATTTACATTAAGAATGTATTAAGAGGGACATCACATTACAAATAAGGATAGCATTACTGTCCAGAAAATTGGAGGTTCTGTTACCGGAAGCCTGCATTTGAAGTGTGAATCGCCGAGATATATGATGCAGCTGCACCTTCAAGAACTATTTAATTTAATCGGTTCATTAAACCTATTCTAGTTTTAATTCTTTAAATTACATGATACATAATTTTTTTTTGTACTCTGAGAATTTTCAAAGACCCATATAAAAATGAAAATATTAAAGTTGCTAAGATTATACAACAGGGTATTGCAAATGATGCACAGACAGCAAACAATTATTTGCAAAGGAGAGAATTGTAGTGTGTTAAATACGCGATTGAGGAACACGACGATATTGGATTATTCTCATTTAAGTTTTGTATGTAATATTCATATGATTTCCCACATACATATTATAGTTCTTTGAAGAGCTATTTTAGCTTGATGGACGCCGAGATAAAAATTATTAGCAAATTATTTATCGAAGACTTACTATATGCCCTATTACCTTCAGACGCCATGTATTGCAAATGTGAGTTTGTTGTTCAACGCGTTCATCAGACTTCATAAAACTGAAGTATGTTGCCGTTTCTATTTTATATTCCAATGAAAATTGAACTTCAAAATTGAAAATCAAATAATGCTACATGGTAGATACAATACAGTGATTTGCGGGAAATGTTGTTCACTTTCATTCATTCCTTTGCTTGAACCAGAATAATGGCGAACGTGATGCTACTTGAAATTATATGAAAAAAAATTCATGATTCTAATATAAAGAGTAATATTACCTTGATTGGAAATTACAATGTATATTGCAATGCCCTTTCCAAGCTTATCTGTAAAATTAAATTACTCGAGGAAATATTTAATTGTATCAACGATATAAGATGGCAACATACAGACGATTTAACTGGAAAACAAAATAACTTGAAGCAAAACTTTTAATTCTTGTTCTCTCCATGAATGCATATTATTACATTACATACATACACATTATTGTATATATGTTTTTAAATTTGCAAAATGCATGGACGCATAATAAATCCAGCCAGGAGGACATTTTTAATTATTCTTACAACTTGACATGATATAAACCAAAGCCAAGCCACTGCTAATTGTAATCCATAATGGAAGTGAAAGCAATTTGACAATTGGGGTAGTCGTAAAACGGGAAGAAGTCAATTTGGACGTCATATTTTTTTTTGCAGCTTGGCAAATGTGCATGATTCATGAGATGGTGTCTTTTATTCAAGATGATTTGTCCTGTTTAATTATATATTTAGAATTCTTATCTAATTTTTATTGTCTAATCTGTCATACCCGTAATAATAATATAATCAAATTAAAGCTGCATTTCCTCGTTACTTCATATATTTACCTAGCTAGGCTACCTTTCCAATCAACTGTTTCATTCCATTATTTTTAACTTGTCTCCGAAAAAGAAATATTTTAACTTCATGCACTTGTCACTTGTCCGACCTGGTAAAAAATAAATAAAAATAGCCCGAATATGTAAAGAAAGCTTGTTTCATATAGTAAATATAATCTACCCATTAATAACAATAATAAATTCCATTTTGTATTGCTTGCTCATAAATCACAATTTAGGATCGAGTAAATTTTCACGTCATAAATCTTAATTTTAAACATTCTCGACTATGAGCTATAAGGAATTCTGTCCAGAAAATTGAAACGACGTTGTGCTTGAAGTTCTATTACTGGAAACCTGCATTTGAAGTGTGAACTTTCGATATATAAGATGCAGCTGCTCCTTCAAAAACTATTTAATTTAATTGGTTCATTAAATCTATTATATTTTTCTTTATATTTCATGATGCGTAATTTTTTTCTGTACTCTGAGAATTTTCAAAGACCCATATAAAAATAAAAATATTACAAGTTGCTAAGATTGTGCATCAGTGTATTGCTAATGCTGCACAGACAGAGAATAATGATTTGTAAAGGAGAGAATTTGAGTGTGTTCAATACGCGATTGCGAGAGGAACACGACGATATTGGATTATTTTCTCA
>JAQIXQ010001587.1:0-13821 GCA_034700485.1 Pseudosinella alba | reverse complement strand
AGAGGTACCAGGGCTGGTATGGCATCACCAGAAAGAGGACCGTCGACCCAAAGATCTGACTCAAATTGAATGGAATCCCAGGATTCATCACGATCCCTCCCTGCTTCCCAAAGTTGTCCAAATGGATCAAATACCTTTCACTGTAGCCCATGTTAAACTTGAGCATCGTGTTGATATAATGACGAATCTGCTCCTTGTGGAGGATCATATTTATGGAATAGATCAGTAAATAGAGAAACCAAAGGACTCGAATAATTCCCATAAAGATTATGCGATAGGAGGTGGGTTGTCCTTCGACTGAGACCTGAAGTAAGGAATAAACTTGGAATATGGAAAGGCCCAAAGTCTGGATTAGGGTGAGGGAATAAATGCATTTCCAAATATTCTCGGTGGTAGACCCTAATTTTTCGATTTGACGACGCTCCCCATCCCACTTCCAAGGGAAAAGGAGGGATGTCCGACCAAAAAATATTAAGGTTTTCAGAACATTCATGGTTCCCTTGTCAGGGAGGAGGAGGATGGCAGGGCTCTCCCAAATTATGCTCCCGGATGTATCACTTCCTCCTACCATGTCATGAATTGGAACTACTAGGGTGTCCCGGGCGTTCCCTAAACTGAAATGGGAATGAAAAACTGCCTTCCTTGTTACCCTTCCACGGCTGGATACTCCCGATTGAATGCTTCTCATTGCGGAGGCATTCATGCGAATTCTGGTGGAGGACCCTATGTTATATGAAACAGGGACGGAGACACTCCCACTCGACTCTTCTGAAAATAGTCCCAGCCCGTCGTATTTGTCATCTGCCTTTTCGTATAAAATTGTTGATAAGCCATTCACCTACGGAATTAAATGTCGTCAATGTCAGCATTAAAATTCATTCATTTAGAAAACATGATCATTTCAGCCTAGTATGTTCGAGGACATGTTTGTGAAAACAATATATGATTTATATGGTATGTGGATACTTTATCCTTGAATAAATATGGCGATACAAAACATTACCGTTATGCTCCATTATGTAAACTCGCAATGGCTTAATTACTCCTTTGCGGTTTCTTCTCCCTACTTAATTGTTTTTTGTATTTTAAAATCTATCAGCAAATGTCGTTATCTGGATTATTTGCATAGAGTAGCAGGTAAGCTTAGGTAATTATGTTTAAAGCTACTGAATAACAGTTGGAGCAGCATAGAGTCCATTTTTATTAATATTTATGAGCGATGGGGGATTGTGATCCATTCGATTTTTGGCTACACTTTTGCGTAATTTATATAGTGGGCTAGTTACGAAGTAGAACAAGGTTGGTAATCTATTACGCTTTTACACTTTGTTACATCTCATTCCTCATGAACTTTTCCAAAATCAAATTTACCCAAGTCAAACCTCTAAAAGTTTCCGTATATCATATTGCTGTATATGAAATACTGTGACAACGATTTTTTAATTCCATTTACTTTCCTGACGTCCTTTTCATATGTTCACGACTACGTCTACTTTAAGCTAGACATATTTCGCACCGAAAAACAACCGGTAATAAAACCTGTTCATTTTCTAGAGCTAACCTGCTCCCGTTAATGTTACTACTTCGGATTTCGGATATGACGCATTATTCCGATTATCGCTTTATCATTATCATTTGACGGCAATTGACGACATTTAGATGCCAAATAAGAAAGCAATGTAATAATTTCTGGCAAAAGCATCATCTTTGCATTCACACATCTGCTCGTTACAGCTACATTCATTACATTTACAAGCACAAATGAATTGTGAATCAAACTAGACTTTCTTAATTGTAAACTCTGATTGTGGAATAACGAAAATTCATCCAATTAAAAAATCATAAACAAAACTGCAGCGCCCTGGCTGAAATAAGTCTTCGCGTAGTTCATGTCATCCTTAGGGGGCATTGCAATATGATGTCATAAAAAAATGTCGATTTTCTGACCCCCTCATGTCATCATTGCATCATCAACTCCTGAAGATGACCATATTATGGTCATCTTCATGGCATCTGTCAGATGCCAAGTGACACGTGATTCAGTTATTACACATGACCAGTTTTAATCAATTGTAAATTCTGATACATTCGCATTCAGTTTTTTTGTATAGCCATGCCAATGACGATAACAAGCCCTGGCCCGATTTCACGTGCCTCCAGAATTTCGTCGCTCTGGAACCATTGCAAAGACGAGGCAGCGGAATCGGTAATTGCAATGAGAAGTTGTAACAACGGCAATGACATTTGTCAGCTTTCTTAAAATTATGTTTTCTCGACAAAATAATGTAACTGTGGCTTTATTTTGGGTAAGAATGGCTGTCACAAAGCGTACATGCTGGGAGGAAATAGGATGTTTAATCATTTTCCTGATGACAAGAACGGGGAAGAGGAAGATATTAATACATTCATGGATCATGCACGCAAGAATGGGTACGAGAAACTGGCAGGAGGTGAGCCAGTCTAGAAGATCATGGATAAATAAGGTTAGAGTGGGACTGAAGAAATGTGTAAAGGATCGTAAGTTCGTATTTTACAACAAGAAGCTGTTACATTAAGATTCCTGACAGTTTGCTGATGTGTCATATACATGTAAATTTGATTCCAGATCCGGAACTTAAGAACCTAAGCATGGACGACCCTTGCGTCAAATGGGACCCTTTCCTATCTTGTGTGACCAGGGGGTCCAGGGGTGGTTCGCTGGTATAGGCTTGGGACTTAGGGCTTGATGTTGCAGGTTCGATCCTAGGTTCCCGCAACTCTCCTTTTTTTCCGTTTCGTGCAAGTACTAACTAGGATAACTGACCCGGCCCCCTGTACAAATCGTCCCCGGCTCTGTGTCAGTACGGGGGGCGTGTACTGTAGATGTTCCCACTGGGAGGTGGGGATAACATTTGCAGTACCCCTATATGGGGATTCCCACCTGTATAGGAAGGTATTCGTACGCTCTGGATACAAACGAAGCGTGTGCATGACGCCACCAAGCCACTTTTTAAAAAAAGCAAAAAATAATTTGCCCCACCCGGGATTCGATCTTGTTACCATCGGCATAAAAGTCGACGCCATAGCCACTGGACTATGTTAGCCATTAACTTAGACGGATGAGGAAAGAAGTCCTAGTTGTCATAACCATCGGCATCACCTCAGCCTAGCCGATTATATGTATTAAGATAATGAGTAAATATGATTAGCAATAATAATGTTGCTAAATCATTAGTCCAAATCACCTAGATGTATGTTATACATGGATATAATTAAATTTTTTAACATCACCATAGCACGGCTGTTTTTGGTGGGCGTTTTCGAGGGTGAATTTAAAATGTTTGCCCATTTCATACAAGGGAATTTTCATGCATATCGGACAATTTCATGTTTTGTTTGACAATTTTTATACAATGAGAAACATTGTATTCAATGCAACATAAATTATTACTATTACAATTACACAAGACTGTCTTATTGGTCTATTTATATCTTAATGTGTGTGTTGAGGCTGAGACTTTGTTCCTGAGCTCCAGCACAGCCAGCTGGAGGAGTTTTAGTGACGCTGAGGCAAGTAGCCAGCCAAGCTTCAATTCTCAGTTTTCCTCGGTTGAAAGTTGGCCACATGTTCAGGTGTCCATACTTTTTTATGTACATTTCAAATGGGCTTTCTGCTGTTCAATTTTGATATTCGCTTTTCTCAAGCAGAAAGCATAAACAAATCATGCGAGATGTCCACCAGAGCGGAAGCAAAGCAAACAAGCAGGCAAAAGCGGATTTAATTAAGTAACTTCTTCTAAAAGTAAAAGTCAAGCAAAAAGCAGATTAAATGTTAAAATCGAGTCATATTCCTTTTCCAAATTGTTTTCCCTATTTTCAAATCAAATCACTGTCATTTAATTAATCGTCAATTAAATTAAATTAATTATTAAAATAATTGAAAATTGACTCAATTTTCAATTATTTACAATAAACGGGCTGGGATGCGAGAGAAAATAATTTGTATGGTTGACCAAAATTAATTGATCATCAATAGTGACCGGCGGGGGCGGAAGCATCATCATTTAGTCAGTGGTGGTTCATCAGGGCCTTCATCGGAGATCAACAGTGATAAGTTTTGGAAGATTTGGAGGGGATTCATAAAGGTTCACGGGGAGGGGGACTTGTGATAGACTGTTAAAGTTTGGTTGGAAGAGGGAGCGGATCCGGAGCGGTCCACAACAGATTCCAAAGTTAGTTAACCGAGGGTTACAACAGTGACTGGGGTTATCAGGAGGGAGTGGGGGACTTGAGGGACCTACTCTACACCACCGTCATTATTTTGGGAAGGTACACCCGGAGGAAGTGAGGATTGGAAAGCTTGTTAGCACTGGGGGCAAAGTAGTTCGGTTTGGTTGGAAGCTGGAGGGGATTGAAGTCAGTGAGGGGGAGTACGATTGTCAAAGGTTGTGGAGGAGTTAAGGGAGGATTGGGAAAGGGTGCTGATTGCTAATTGGGATATTTCTGATTTTTTTGGGGAATTGTATTGGGGCCATCGTCGCCGGAATTTCGGGGCTATTCTGTGATTCGAATCTATAGACCAGTCTCCACCTAGGTTTTGGAGGTTGGGAAAAAATCGGTGACTCTTGAGGCAAGGATCTGGAGGGTATCTGGAGAGCGGCCGTCAATATACGTTGTATTCAATGCAACATGAAATATTACTATTACAATTACACAAGACTGTCTTATTGGTCTATTTATATATTAATGTGTGCATATCTCTTGTAACTATTAAAATAGTAACTACAAAACATTAACTTCTTTTTAGTGGCCTTAACTATTAGTCATAATGGCCTGATTTGTTGCAATTTGACGAATGTATGTATTTCTCAAAAAACAGTGACCATCATAAACTGTTTCAAACAATCAGACAATACAATATTCTAAAGTTACTGATAAGGATAACGTCTAATTATGTGCTGTACTCGCCGGCGGCGGTGTCTCCGTGATGTGACCTTCGTAATCCCCGACTTTCTCTGCTTTCTCCACATACCGAACTGCGCAACGAGCTGACTTGCCTTGACCTTGAACTGCAATATCACTGCAAGCACCATTTTCGTTAACATAGCCCTAATTTCAATCGCGAATAACATGATCGATATAAGCAGCGGGGCCACATGCACGAGGAAAATTATAGCTGTGTTGCTACTATCCAGCGTAACTGGCTGATATGATTCCCTATCCAATCCGGCCACGTACACTTTGTCCGCCTGCGTTTGGATGCGAATGCTCCACTGCTTCCAAAAGCTATACACCCCCGAATGAAACAAGGTGCGCATTTTGGTAAGCGTCCTTGTTGCGGACCAAAATGTTCTCTCCATTGTCAATGAGTCAATGGATTGTCCATACGATTCCTTCCCAATTGAAATAGCATCCCGGAGCAGTTGGGGATTTAATTGATACTGCGTCATGTTGGATAGTTTGCGCTGTAGTTTCAAGGACATTTTCAAGATCTGCCCTAAGTAGTCCACATAAGACTCGTTTTCGCATCGGCCAAGTCTTTCCAAGTAATATTTGCCTCCTCCCAAGTACTCTAGATACTCATCATAGCTTGCCGGAACTACGGTCAACTTATCAATGCCAAGTGTGTGGTCGTATTGATTTGTTCTCTTTTTCATGCGCAATTCGTGAAATATAGTGACATTCCCGAAGTTTTCCTTATTTTCTGTTATTTGCGCAATACCTGTAACAATAACCACGTTTTATTCTGGCTCATACATAGCACTTTAAAAAAGGGAACATGTCTTACCATCAATCAACCCATAAGTGGCACCTTCGAGCACAGAGAGGACGTATGCTCGTGATACACCCAACAAGGATGGAGAAAGTATCCCCAATTGTCGTTCGAATAATTCATCAAACGACTCAAATTTCTTTTGTGGCATTCGGGCTGTCAGTTGGTTAATGTTTGATCCCATATATGCATTCGACAAGACAATGCAGCTCACTAACCACACTCCAGTGATCCATTTGGAGAGCTTAAAGAAGTTTTCGCTCGTGCCCTGTAGCAGGAACACGCTGTAACAAAACATGATGTTGTCAATCGCCGTACTTGCTAAAGCGGCTGGGCCGCTGGCACATTTCAAATTAATCCAGGTGAGTAGTGCTTTCATCATGGACATGATGAATCCACAAGAGATGGCTGTTCCGAAAATAAAGGCCCAGATGTGCTTGTCAAATGCCGAGATATATCCAGTCAGCGACAGCCATCCTCCAAATTTCCCAAAAGGGACGCAAGTTAGAAAGTGGACATTTGCCGAATGATCATTATACACCATTTCAGATGACGGCGAGGGTGATGTATGGCTAGTAAATATGGGTAGGTAGTTAACAAGCAAAGGCTCTTGGTTGAATCTACGCCATGTTGAGTTAGGAAATATGTAATGGACGAAGATCCTGGCAGTATCCACAACTCCACCCTTAATCTTTGGAGCTGCTGAGGGGTAGAAGTTGTTTTCGTATGCATTTCCAGCTTCCCCGTCATCCTTTTGGACAGCACTGTACGTGGTCCAACTTGTGAGGGGGCAGCCATCCCGAATAATTTCCAATTTGGGGACATTGAATGACTCATTTATACTAAGTTCTAGCATGTCAGGATACGTAATTTTCAAAGTCATGGCAGTTCTACATAGCAAAGCTGCGAATGATGATAGCCATCCCACATTGTTGCACATTTTCTCTTCTTGGTCTCTTCTCTTTTGTTCATCGGGGCAAGTTGCAATTAACTTCTTGGTGACTACACTCTGCTGCATCCGCGAGTTCAGTTGTAATTCCAAGATGATTTTGACGGGGAGGTTGGTAACGAGAAAGTCTATTGACCGATCGGCCAATGGTCTGACATATTTATCAACAAGGAATATAATGTCATACATGGGATCTTGCGTTTGAGAGTTCCATTGTGAACTTCTTACGGAAATGAAAAACATGAAGGATTTCTGCAGATACAAGGAAGGTTTGGCATACTGTTTAACATGTATCCTTGGCAGACTGGCGGGATTATAGAGAGCGTCAGCCACTGGGTTGGGGACTCCATCTAAATGAAATATATTGGTCCACTCGTTACAAGGAAAGGGATCTATGTACAAGGCGACAATGCAGCTCAGCTTATGGAGTGGGAAACTGAAATTAAGTGGATTAGAATCTATGTAGGTACTATTGTCACAGAGAAAGTAGCTATGTTTCATATATTCGACCTCTTCCATATATGAAAAGGGAATATACTCATATTCCTGTTTTGTAAGGGTCACGGGGATGTCGATTCTGTCCAACTCGTAAGAACCCTGCCAGGGGCTGGAAGAACGAAGAGTTGATGTGTCCTGAAAATAAGGGCCAGTTGTCCGACGACTTATTTAATGGTTTTGTCCTAACTCTAGAAACCGAGCAGGATTAGAAAATAAGGTTGGCTTACCTTGGGCGGCCCCACGTGGTTGTTGAGCACTACAACTTGGCATCTTTCGAAAGGATTCAGATGCGGATTTAAATGTAGCCTGTTGTTTGAATCCCTTTGCTTTGGGGATATTTGGGATAATGATACAGTGTGATGCATAAGGGTTGCTAATTGAAGGAGAATAATTAAAAAATTGTGCCTTGGACTAAACACTAAGGCCATCGTCAGTCCCAATGAATAAACCAAAATAGCTATGGGGTCAATATTTATATTTGCCGTATGAGCTGTATGAGTTCTTACTGCGAACTGAACTTATCCACACATATCGACATATTATATATCTTCTATGTATGTAGTCTGTCTTCTGTCCTGTCTGTGTGATGGATCTGGGATCATACACGACAATTTTTATCCACGGATATTATTTCTAGTATCGCCAGTCCACCAAGTTAATATTCATACTTTCAATCGAATGTATTCATCTGAGCTACTCCACTTTCGCAAGTGCCACGTTTTGAAAAAGTTTACGCAAACTGTTTTCCAACTTCACCCTTCACCTTGACCAGGAAATAATTTGCAAAACATATTACAAATCGATTCGGTTAAGGTACACACGGGTTGGCCTCGTGATATTGTATAATGGCGGTAAACGATCATGGTCATCTTCCTAAAGTACCTACATCCGAACTTTTTGGCTGGTTCCAAATAAGAAACTTGACCATCGTTTTGCTTTGAGTATGTTGCCCGAGCAAGTTCAAATAATGTGATTGACTTTTACGGTGAATAGAAGAACTTGACTCTTGGAGTTAGCTGGTAGTAAATTTGATTTCGGGTTCCAAAAAATACAATTCAGGAAATGATAAACCCCACCCTGAGTTACGTGAGTGGATCTGCTTTAACTGTCCGAGAGTTGAAGATACGACTCGCGTGGATGATTTAAAATGAAAATGTGCTCATGGCAAGAATTCACAGTAGTTACATGGAATGATAGTAGAAGCTTAGGTGAGATTTAAAAGGGATACTTATCATTGCCGAATCCAGTATACCTGAATTTCCGGATTGAATATACAAATATGATAGATTGAACGCGCATTTAAAATTCTGTTCCGGCAGGCAAAAACTCGGCCAAAGGGATATGTGAATACAAGCCCGGAAAATAAATTACGGAACACTCACAAGTTGAGATACGTAAGTTTTGCCCTTGAATAATAGTTATCATGGTCATCGAAGTACCTAAATCTGCTGGTTACGAGGTAACTGCTGGCACGATGCTGGTTATAATGAGCCTTGCTTGTGATCCTAGCTCAAGGAGGAGTCAAACTCGTGCCACTTTCTGCTAAGTTTACGTAAACTCTTTTACAACTAAACCCTTAACATTAATCAGGAAAGATAAGTTCCTACGAATTCCTCTCCGTCCAATTTGAATTTTATGCATTTTGAGCTGAAATGAAGTATTAATTCTTTCAAATGAAATCGAATAAATTTGTCTATTATACCAAATGCAAAGCAAAATAATTGCTGCTATTCGTTTACATTTTATTAGCTTCGTAACAATCTAAACGTATATCCGAATAGAACGTCTTTTGAAACTATAATACAAGGTAGATCGATAATCGATATCGCCCAGAAGCACTACTCCTCATATAATATCACCATTTCATCAAATATAGAACATAGGCTTACAAATTTGTAATATAATAGAATGTATGATATACCTAACTACATTTTCTGAGTTTGGATTGCAATTTGGATTTGATTCCTTCTTTCCTTCCCTTTAAAGTCAAAACGTACATTTTGCTTCCTCGTCTTCGAATTTATTTTTAAAAAAAAGTGAAATGCAAAATTCAGTGAAATGCATGATTTTATTCTGGCTAGGCGTATTTTGCACCGAAAGAGAGACAATAAAGTGTGTTTCTTTTCCGAGCTAACCTGCTCCGTCAATGTTACTACTTCCAATTTCGCATATGACGCATTCCATTCCATTTATGCTTCATCATTACCATTAGACGACAGAAGACGACATTTAGATATCTAATAACAAAAAAAAACAATTAATGTACGGCTGTACATGAAATGAATTCAGGCGATGAATTTCACTCAAGTATATGAGATACGGATTTTGCAGATAATTGGCATGAATTTCAGGATTAAATAAAATGGCTGATTTGAAAGCAAATGATGGAGGAAAACTTCTGGTTTGGTTGTAAATATTTCTCGTGATTTTATTTCTACTTTAAACTTTTCTAGTCATGAAGTGACCAGTAAAAAATACAACCTTCCTCCTCTACAAGTATTTCGCTTCTCCCCTCATTTCACTTCAAGCCCAAGAATATAAGGGCCAAAAAACAACCAGAAAATATTACTATTACATAGGATTGCATATTAAATTATTCCACACAGGTACACATGAACACAAATGATAGATATTCCTTAATCCTAAAAAAGGTCTCAAGTCTCCCATCATCATCAACATCTAAAAATACTTACTTAACTTAATTGGGTTCGTACAACTTTCCATAGGCATTTAGTCTACTAATATGTAAAAAATCACATTCATTTCACCTTCGTCGTCATGAAATAATCCCAAGAAAAAGGACCCAATACTCATGCTAAAAATATTTCAAGTTTACCTATTGCTACCTAAACTAATGCTAAAGAATAAATACATATTTACAATGAGAATAATGAATGAATGAAGGACTCTTCCTCCAATTTATGGCGTCCCTTCATCTTCTTTATCTTCTCCAAATTCATCCACCTCATCGGGCTCCACCGACCCTGACTTTTTCCTACAATTAATGTAATTAATTCTGGCACTAGCATCATCTTTGCATTCATACATCCGCTCGTTACAGCTACATTCAGTTTATTTAGCAAACACAAATGAATTGTGTAACCTTTTGTAATTGTAAAATCCGATTGTGGAATAACGAAAATTCTTCCAATTAAAAAAACACAAACAAAAGTGTAGTGCCCTGGCTACAATGACTCTTCGCGTAGCTCATGCCATCCTAATGGTCATCTTCATGGCATCTGTGGTAAGGACAATTGATTCAGTTTTAACACATGACCAGCTCCAATCAATTATACATTCTTGTACACTCACTCGGACTGTTCTTTTGTAGAGCCATGCCAATGATGGTGACAAGCCCTGGCCCGATTTCACTTGCCTCCAGAGTTTTCACAGTGAGGCAAAGCAAAAGGAGAGCATGAAATGGACCAAGTCGCTCTGGAACCAATGCAAAGGCGAGACAGCTGAAACGGTAATAATTGCAACAAGAAGTTGTAACAACGGTATTAAAAATTGTCAGCTTTTGTAAAATTTTGTCTTCCCATTAATATAATATAAATGTGACGTTATGTTGGTTAAGAATGGCTGTCACAAAGCATGTATGCTTGGTGGAAACCAGATGTTTAATCACCACCCTGATGACAACAACGGGGGAGAGGAAGATATTAATACATTCATGGATCCTCTGGCCCGCAAGAATGGGTACGAGAAAGGGGCTGGGGGTGAGCCAGCCAAGAAGATCATGGATAAGGTTAGAGAGGGATTGAAGAAATGCGTAAAGGATCGTAAGTTTGCATTTTACAACAAAAAAAGTATATACAGGATTCTTTCTTGATAAGGATATGATTTGTCATAATATGCTTAAATTTGATTCCAGATCCGGAACTTAAGAACCTTAACATGGATGACCCTTGTGTCAAGTGGGATCCTTTCCTAAACTGTGTGACCAATGTTCTAGTAAGGAGTTGCAATTACAATATGGTGGCACATTGTCTATTAAAAACTGTTATTTTATGTTTGAAGCTATCTATGATGCTAATTCTCAAGTACATTTTGATAATTTTAGGGTTGCTGATGGAAAGCGGAAGGACAATGCTCGGGGACGTTGGGCAGCCAAAAAAATATATTCGATAATTACTAGAATTAAATAACAATTTTGTTATTGTTATCATTATTTAGATGGGGATTTTTTATGCTGACAATATTAGGCAATGAAAATAACAACCATTTAAAACGTACTAATTTTTTTTTCTAGAATATGATGCTGGGAGTTTATTTCTTCGAACGTTTGTTTTTTGTCATTTTTCTTCTGCAAAATGACAAATATGAGAGTGAGAGAAATCTATTTATTTCAATAGGGCATATAATCCATATGACCAGAGATGTTTTTTTAACTGCTGCTGACTAAATTTGCTCTTAGCAGCATAGGTATTATGTACATTCAACAAACACGTTATTTCATTTAAGCTAAGCATCTTTTTCATCGAGAGGGAACCGATAATAAGCCATTTTGTAAGCTAGCTTGCTCCCATCCAATTTTACTAATTCGGATATGATGTATTTCAATTATCGCTTAACCAGTAGCAGTATATATGTCAAAAGACAAGATTTGGATACGGAATACTAAATCAACGTAGTTAATCCTAGCACAAGCATCATCCTGACGTTCACACACCCACTCGTTACGGCTAAATTCTTTTCATTTAGCAAACGCAGATGATTTGAGGAACATGTTGTGACCTATCGTAAATATACAATCGGTTTGTGGAATAGGGAAAATTCATCCAATTAAAAAAATATCAACAATACAAAAATACCCTAGCTGAAATGAGCCATCACGTAGTAAATGTCATCCTGATGGTCATCTTCAATGCATCAGTGGTAAGCACAAGGGATTTAGATATAACACGACCAAAGGTAATAATAATTAAAAATTTATTATAAATTATGGTACATTCCGACTGTTTTTTTTGCAGAGCCTTGCCAATGGCAATGACAAGCATAGGCAGAATTTCACATGCCTCTCGAATTTCCACCCGGAGGCAACGTAAAAGGATAAATTGCAATGGCAAAAAAGTCAATGGAGTTACTGCAAAGACGCGGAGACTGAACGGGTATTTAATAAGAACTAGTTACAACCGCATTGGATTGTCAGCTTTTGAATATATTTTAGTAATAAAATGTAACTGTGGCTTTATGTTGGGTACTTGTCACAAAGCATGCATGATGGGATGATGGGATCCAATGAAATGTTTAATCATTATCCTGCTGAAGACAAGAACGGCGGCGAGGCTGACTTTAATAGGTTCGTCAGATTTCTATTGCATATGAATGGGTATGAGAAAGGGGCAGCAGGGGAGGAAGCCAAGCATGTCATGGATAAGGTTGGGGGCGGGTACGCGAAAAATGTTTTTGGGACCGCGACCGAAAATTTAGAACCAAAAACCAAATTTGCCCCAAAACCCCTAATTTTTTCGGAAACCCAAATTCTGCCCCAAAACCCCAAAAAATTTCTTCGGTGCCCCAACAAAAACCGCGACCGGCGGTCACGCGGTCACGGTTTTTCCGCGCCCCCGCGGTTTTTCCGGTCACTCCACCCCTAACTTAGGGGTGGAGTGACGAAACGAGTGGGAGAGCGTAAGTTAGCATTTTAGAAAAGAACCAATATGCAAAAATCGTCACAATATTCATTGCAGTGACTATTTGCTAATTATTTATTTAAATTTGATTCAAGATCCGGGAATTAAGAAACTCATGATGGATGACGCTTGCGTCACGTGGACCCTTTCCTAAACTGTGTGACCAAATTTCTAGTAAGGATTTGCAATATCAGGGCAAATTGTGTACTGAAAACCGGAATTTTAAATGAATGTTTTAGGCAAAGATACTAATGCTCATGTACATTTTTGTAATATTAGGGCTGCTGACGGAATAAGGAAGGATAAAGTTCGGGGACGTTGGCCAGGGCGAACCAAATATATTCGACACTATAATAATAATGCTGTTCATCATCATCAGATAATCCTACGAAAAGCAGAATAATTCAGTTCATCATCAGAAAATCGCTCATCATCATCAGAAAATCCCACGAACAAAACAGAACAATCCAGTTCATCATCAGAAAATCGTTCATCATCATCAGAAAATCCTACGAACAAAACAGAACAATTCTGGTCATCATCAGAATGTCCTCCAAAAAATCAGAATAATTCTGTTTATCAACATCCAATAATCTAAGGGAAGAACAGAATAATTCTACTCATCATCATCAAAAGTCCAACGAAAAAAAAATTATTCTGCTCGTCATCATCAGAAAATCTTACAGAAACAAACTGAATAATTCTGCTCATCATCATCAGAAAATCCTCCAAAAAATCAGATTAATTCTGCTCATCATCATCAGAAAATCCTCTAAATTATCAGAATACTTCTGCTCGTCATCATCAGAAAATCTTACAGAAACAAACTGAATAATTCTGCTCATCATCATCAGAAAATCTTTCAGAAACAAACTGAATAATTCTGCTCATCATCATCAGAAAATCTTTCAGAAACAAACTGAGTAATTCTGCTCATCATCATCAGAAAATCCTTCAGATACAAACTGAGTAATTCTGCTCATCAT
>JAQIXQ010001586.1:0-13844 GCA_034700485.1 Pseudosinella alba | reverse complement strand
AGTTCGTTGATGACATGCTATGTGCAGGTCCCTTGACTGGGAGAATGGATCACTGTTTTGGGGATAGTGGAGGGCCACTGGCTTGTAAGCATAAAGGTGAGCGTTCTTATGCCAACATTAGAAAGTTTTCGCACAAAATAGTGAGCATAATTAATTAAAATAAAACGACAATTTATTTTTTCAGGAAGGTATTTTCTCGTTGGTATAGTTTCCTGGGGAAGTAACTGTGGAGAGCCACACAGGCCTGGATTGTACACGAGGGTCTCTCATTACTTGAAATGGATTCAGAATGAAAAATCTCTTTTAGGCCCAGTGGAACACTGAATAGCTTATAAATTATTATTATATTTAATTAGTCTTGATTATTTTTTCTATATATTTATTAAAAGCATGGATCTGACATTAAGTTTTTTATCTCATAGTCTGATACATTAACTCACTACTTACTTGCTTTATCAGTTATCACTATTACTTTACTACAATGAAGCCAGTCTGCCAGTCATTCCCATTCAAATATATTTATTCGTGAAGGTCGGATGCTGCTATTTGCCTGGAAAATTGTATACATTAAATCAATCTTTATAGAATCGGACATAAAGATAAAAATTTTGGATTTCATTTCACTGCATATAAATACAGCCATATAAAATAGCATGTGAGTTTGGCAAATATTATATCATATACAGAAGATACAGAAGATCTGTAAGTTGTAAATATATTTATTGGGGAAAAAAATAGAGGATTTAATAAGTTACGAATTACTGTAGACCACGGGCTGCTTTGATCATGTTATTCTGCCAAATTATTTGCCGAGCTTTTTGATGTTATTTCTTCTATCCAAGGTCACACAATGAGCCTCCGCTCGTTTGCTAAGACAATTAAAAACCCAATAATTGTTAATCAGCAGGGAAATTTACAACAGCGCTTTAACCTTTACTATGCACTTTACGAGTATTTAATTTGGGGCTGGAATTTGCACGGCTTGTTTTTTATTACTTTTCCGAACAAGACCTAAATTACCAGCGTCGTCTGATGGGATTATTTTTTACCGTCCGGAAATTTTACAAATCCATGGAAAATTCATATATAAAATGCCAGTATATTTCCATTATTTTGCCAAAAAATATTACATTTTAATCCTTTAAGCCTGTAATCTTCTATTAGATAACCTGTGGAGCAATTAAATAATTTACAATTTACCCAAGTATAAAAACATGCCCAATTACAAAGGTTCACATCTTTCCACCTCGTTCATCTCTGCAAAATACATAAGTTTTCTCTCGCAGGAGGGACTTTCTTTTTCAATTACTGCACGTTTCATATATCCAGTTAATTTTTCCTGGGAAACATGTTTCCCTTAAATTAGTTTTCCTGCTGGCGTCGGCCATCACCTTATTACAGCTTCACTCAACAGGAGCTCAACAATTGACGGCCAAGCTCAGCAAAGTACAACTGCCGATACGACTCGCTTTCTCCGGTTCCTTGTACGACAACGATGACACTATTTAAATATTCGGAGGCTACAGTAGCACCCTTGGTTCCCAGTCGAATAACACATTCAAGTATTCCATCTCATCCGACACCATTTCATTGGCTGGACATATGCCAAACATTGGAGCCGATGATGGGGTCGTGATGAGTAAATCCAATAACATATATTATGTGGATGGATGGAGAGCACGGATATACCAATATTGTCCAAGATATCAAAATTTCACTACGGTGGTGACCAATATGAATTTCATCGCTAGCCGTTGCGCAACGATTACTCCGGATGAAGATACAGCGTTAATATTTGGAGGGTCCGGCGCCGTTGCAAATGGCCTGTTGAGTTTGGATCTAAACACTCTAAAATTCACAAGGATTAATGACTTTCCGGAAGAAATTCGACACGCATCCGCAATCTGGGTGAAAGAAAAGGGGGCGGCCTACATATTTGGTGGGAAGAACGTGATCAAATACATTCGATCCACAAACCAGTTTGAATACCTTCCAACTCCTGACCCCGTTGAAGACTGTGATTGCCAGACGAAAGCAGTTTGGGATGGAAGATTCGGCTACCTAATTGGCTCGCTCAGTGGTCCTGGATCAAATTCCTCGATTGCAAAATTTGACCCGGAGACGGAGAGCTTTGAGATGATTCCCGTTCAGAATTTTCCTGGTGAGGGGAACATCACTGCTACTACTGCAGTGTATGTTAAGAAACTGAACAGGATTTATTTGTTTGGGGGGCTTACGCGGAGGGATAAAATATCTTTGAATGAGATTTGGTACATTAGCTTGGATCCCATCTTTAACTTTAACTGCGTTGGCCTATCAAACGCTGTGTTCCCATATCCTGGTCGGATTAGTGCGAAGTTTGTCATTTGTCGTGATGACCAGGCAGAGGTATTTGAATGTCCGCCACCTTTACTTTTTCATCCGGTTAATCGGCAATGTATTTACTGCGATTGGGTGAATTCCGGGAATTGTTAATCATAATCATTTTGGACGTCTATAATCCAGAAATATAATACTTCGAATAAATATTTCATACATGTTATTCAACACTTGCATTACATATACCTAATCATGAGAGTTTGTAAATCTACGGAATACATAACCGATGTTCAATAAATCACACGACTAGGATCTGGGTTGGATTAACGTAAATTACCACGACATCATTATTTTCTAAATTGCCATAATAATTTGGACTCCCAGGGTGACATGTTGTCAGACCGCGCATATTATTCAAATCAATCATGTACCGCAGAAGTTCTGGATCCTGCTTTGCTGACGATGTCGACCGCCGACTTTGACTTACCTCGAATTATAGCGGTGTGAAATTGAAAATAATCACAATCATTAGCAGGCCCCCAAATTCCAAATACCTATTTATTTGAATAGGAAGATCAATGAATTCATGCGAATTGCTTTGAACTAAAGGTGATTAAATAGCCAAGAGTTATGCAATTTTCTGCAAGTTTATTTCATTCCATGTGTTCTTCAATCTTGAACAGACTTATTCTTTCAAAAAATAATAAATTCATAATTCATTGTTCACTCATTGTTTGTCCAGGTTATCCATATTAGGTATATATTTCCTTAGTAAGCAACCTTGACACTAAAGAGCGTATCCCCGTACCAGTGGCCACCCTCCTGGTAAAGCCATCTACGGCCATGCTGGCTATCCGCCTGGATGTAATGCTTCCCCTCATAGGTCCCTTCAGTTTAAGTGACCCCCGCTTCCGGCACCCTCTTCATTACCAGGCGGTAATAGCTCTCCTTATCTTGAATGACCTTCACAGGTTTCAAAAGCAAATGGACATGGTTATAGGAATCCATCACTTGCTCCATGCAGATGCAGACTGGGTAAGTTCGATCCGTGTCTGGTTCGGAGTAGGGGGTCCAGATGGAGAAGAACTTTCCGGGGAGGCTTTTACTTGTCAAGGAGTACCATTCTTGACCATCATCCTCCTCACCATCGGGTATGTCTTGTCGTACAAACTCCCAGGTGGCGTCCAGGCGACGCTCCCCACCAGGCTGATACTCGGGGCTGCCCTGGACTTCAACCAAGACGGATAGGTTGCTGTGGCCGTAGTTGTTATGTCCCTTTTCGGGGGTCTCTTTCCAAATTAGGGTTGAGCCGGAGAATGACTTCAAGCCAAGTCGGTATGGCGCGTTGATATACAGGTTAGTGCCGGGGATCCTGTTGAGGAATTGAATATAAATTATGGAATAAAACTAATCTATTTTAAAAAGTTGAACTTGGCTTCTTGTTTGGGTTTGGGATAATTTACCTTTGGGCGACAATGATATGGGCTAGGAGGGGGAGAGCTCCCAAATAGAGTGAAATTAATTTCCCCATTTTCTCCTAATTATCCTACTGACTAATTATAATTTAAAAATATGTTTAAATTAATAATTCTGTTCATAGTCAAGTTAAGAGAGGTAAAGAGAGGAACTGCGATGAAAATTATTTGGCTCCAGTGATATTTATGCAATGCTGTGACCACATGCCAGATACGAGTGGACCAGCGTAGCTTATTACAATACTCAACTATTTCATTTTTAATTGATTTTGCTGTTCATTAGTAACTGTTTTGTGGTGTCCTCATGTCCAATGAGAATATTGCATCCATAATTGCACATGCTAGGTGCCAAAGTCCTGATCAAACAGATTGAGTTATTCTAATTAATTACTGGAAAACAGTCATCACCGCATAATTAGTAAAACAGATAGCATAAAGTAACAACCCACAATTAAATAAAAAATATTTATTAAGTTGCGTTGTGACTAATACTACTATTGCATATCTGAAATTTGTGTAAAATAAAGACCACTTCAGCCATTTCGGCGAGTGTATAAGCCATATTATCCATATATTATTTAACTGAAACGAGAATACTGATATGGTGTTCGATATATATGGCATTTGTTTCCTGGAAATGCCACTGGGGCAAGTCAAGAATTATTACAGGTATTCGCCAAGAAAAAATAGCATTAATTTGTGCAGTGACAAGCAAACCTCAGAATAACTTCTGTAACTACATAAAAGGCAGTGGCTTCAGTAGGAACTAATCCCAGTTCAATGATTGAACTCCAATCCAAATAGTCATCTTCAGTTGAAAACCTAATCAATCGAGCAATCCACAGTACAGAACAGTTGGTGAATACTGCAGTATGCATGGCAGTAAAATGGCAAATGGTGAAACTTGGTTATGTTAGACAACTCAAAATGCAAATATAGAATATTAAGATAAAATGTCTACCAGTTTCATAATTGCTTCTGAACTATGAATTTGAGGCATGTCATTTCATTCATTCCGGGCTGTCTTGCGGCACTAATGGAAAATATCATTCATACTCTCAACAGCAATTTACCGTATTAGTGGAAATGCGATGTGCAATGAAATGTGATTTTATGGTGTTCGAGTATCTCAAACATGGACTTTTCGCCAGGTCGCATAGCCGTAGACTGCCACATATAAGCACAAACGGTGATTTTTTTAAAAATCAGGTGGAGATAACTTGCGAGCTGCTTATACAACTTATCGCCGCAAAATTATTTCCTTCCCAGAAAACTAATCTTTGCATTACTCTCACCCACACGATAAATAAAATACCATCTAAGTTCAATTCATGTAGATACATAAGAGGGTAATTTTAGCAAACGTAAGTTCGTAATACATTTTTCTGTACCGGGATGATTGATTGATTTGATTTGCCAAATTTATTTACGTGACTAAATGTAGCAGACGATCATGTGGTGTGAGCAAGCACAAATTGATTAGAATTACAGCATGCATTTAAATGTTTATTTTGAGCTTGTATTTTATTTCCTCACTGTTCAAGGGTAAGGGTTACTTACTTAGTCTTTGTCACACCTATCTCAATATGGACATCCACTCTCTTGGAGGAATCAACTGAACCTGTCATACTACAACAGCCAAACATATTTTTGAAAAGGCGACGGAAACATTTTGATATCGAATAAAGTTGGGTTGTTGGTAATGTTAGTCATATTATTGCAAGGAAATATATATAATGAGCATAATTTAAAATCCCTAATTTCTGTGCTCTATTCGATTCCTTCTCAGTTGTCTGAAGGAGGAAGCCATGTATCTGCGAGGTGAAAATGTGGTTTCATCAATCAACAGGTGCTATCATCCATTTAGGACCGAACAGAGGGAATAACCTTTCTGCATTTATATTATCCATGTAGACATGTAAAATATGTAATAATATTTTAGTTAGAATTTGAAGTACTTACGTTTAGTTTGGGGTCCAGCTTTGTGTCTTCTTTGTCATGGGATTACAACGGTGATATGATGACGACAATAAAGAAATATATTTTTTCCGTAGACAAAGACGATGACCGAGATTAATCAGACTATGTTTTATTTAAATAGTCGAATATTTAATTTTTTTTTATTTCTTTCTGCTTTCTTTTTCTGTCCAGTGCTGTATTACTGTTTTTCAGTGTACTCATGTCCCACGAGAGTATCACGTCGTATGTGTCAAATTTCTTATTAAGTAATTGCGTTTCTGTAATTAATTACTGAGCATCAGTTATAATCGAATAATTAGTAAAACATATATAGCACAAAGTAAGAACAGCAAGTATGTACGTTGTTTTTTTTATTAAGATGTTTTCCAACCTAATGCATAAACTAAAGCCCATTCTATCCATTTCAATGAGTGCTAAGTCGAAAGATAATGTTAGCCATATAGATAACTGAACTGCATGATTGTAAGAATTCTGAGAATAATATGCTGTTTGATTGTATGGGAACATTCCTGGAATTGCTATCGGGGCAAGTCAAGAATTATTACAGATATTTGTCTAGAAAAATAATAATGATAACTACATTCACTATAAAAGTGACAGAGCCGGTTACTTGTAGTCCAGTCCATAATCGTCTTCAGACAAAAACCTAATGAAAATCAAAGTACGGAACAATTGATTACAATAAATATATGAAGTAAACTTGGGAGTAAAATGGCAAAGGTTGAAATTTAGTCTTCATGCATAATTCGTATACACTTTAATAAAAAATGCAAATACATAATATTGTAGTACAATTTTCACTAGTTCTTGTAAACTAGTTGAATCATAGCCTCCCATTTTATCAATCTTTTCTGTACTGTGGCAGTGTTGAGTCCTTAATGCAAAATTCTATTCATAATTTATGGACACTGAAGCAGCAATTTACCATTTTGGTGGGAATTTGATGTGTAATAAAATGTTACGTTATGGGCATGTCATTCGACTCGACTTTGAAAATCAAACATGAACTTGTCATCCAACATCTTCGTTGTTTTACTGATGTACATAAATCGTCGTTGACAAAACCAAAATTCGATATACTCATATCATTGTGAACAACACTGCACTTATATGAAGGCCACTCCATCCATCCATTTCGATGAGTGTATAAGCCAAAGGATAATATTGACCATAGCGCATGCGTGGATGAAATGACAATACTTATATGGTGCTCAGTCAGCAATACATGCAAAGCATGATTCCTATCATTTCTGTCGGGACATGTCAAGAGTCATTGCTGGCATTTGCCAAAAAGAATAACAACTGCATTCACTATAAAATGCGGTGCTTCAGTAACAAAACTACTCATAAACCAATCCAAAATTGTCTTCAGAATAAAACCTAATAAAAGTACATGCTTGGGAGTAAAATGGCAAAGGGTGAAATTAAGTATTGATGGAAGATTCATATTTATTGATTTTCATAAAAATCCAAATGCCGGATATTATGATAAAATGTTTGCCAGTTTTAGAATTGTCTCTGAGCTAGTTAAATGCCCAATTGCAGTCGCTCATTGCTCTTTTTACCTAAAAAATAAAAATATTGTCAGTTTTGGGGTTTATCAAGTGATTCGGATTGGAATTCTGAAGATAAATTGCAACATTTGCTCTGTATCCTAGCTGAACAATATAATTTATCTTTCCACCCGAATAATTGCATTCCCCAAAGCCATTAGACTTTTATCATATCGTAACGGAGTGGAGCAATATGATAATCATGATGATGATAAGCCAATTGTAATCTATGACATAGAGATTACGTATGCAATACAGGGGAATAATGCTATGGAACCGAATAATAGGTGTTGGTTGACATTCTTTTCTTGGACATTCTTTCAGGAACACATATTTTGCAACTCCTCTGATCTCTAGATCATATGAGCTGCATATTTAAAAGATATTCTATTCATATCAAATTTAGATCATATTCAAAAGCATATGCATTTTAAAATTTACTTGTGGTCTTTTTCTCAATGGGCGCTCCTATGGTTCTACTTCGCCTCGCCATCTCCTCCGTCCGGAAGGACTGCAAATGCGAAAATTCTACATTAGTGCGGAAATGAAGCTAAATTTTCGCTAATTATGCGGAATTATGCGATTTTCAAAGTCATTAGGAATTATGGGAAAGATGCGAAAAAAATATAAAGGAAATTTCCGAAGTTTTAGTTGCCTTGTGCTAAACGTTTAAATAAATGCCTGGAGAATAGTAGATAAAGTATCATCATGCAAAAGATACAAACAAATCTATGTACCAATAATTTTAACTCGATTTTAATTTAACATAACTGTTGATGATAAGAATAATCTTATCTTCTCTGGCAACAGGCATAAGATAAATAACGTGAGTGAGAGTGATCATATTATATAGGAAATATAATTACTTAATTTACTACGTTTACAAATGAATGAGTCAACCAAATCAAATAAAATTCTTTGAAAATATTCATTAAATGCAAATTAGCTATTGGCTCCTACTCTACGGGTCCCGAGAAGGATGAATCTTGGGTTGCCGGGAATTTTTGCACCCATTTTCAGTGGTTTGCGAAGAGACAGGGTTTTGTGAAGGTGTCAGGAGCTGGAACAATTCATCAATTTCCCCATCCGTTAGCTGTAATGGGGGTAGGGAATCCTCAGGAAGCGGGTCCTCAGGACTCTCATATTGCCTATCAACCAAGGTCCCTAGGGGAGTCTGGCGGTTCTTGTTGAGCGCATATGGATCCGCTCCCCTTTCGATGAGAAGTTTGCACTTTTCCAGCAGGTGTTTTTTTTCATCTTGCTGAACAACGGAGTGGAGAGGTGTGTCGCCACTGGCACCGCTCACCCCGTTCACATCCAATCCTCCGAGATCCAATAAAAATCTTAAACAGTCCAAAGTCCCAAATTGTCCTGCGTTATGAAGGAGGACGCGCTTGTATCGTTTCCAATTCACCCCGAATTTATTTACCAATGTGCTAAGGAAAACAACACTTCGCCGGAACTGAATTGCATAGAGTAGAACCGAAGCACCCAATTTGTCCACTGCATTGAAATCGACGCTGTTGGATTGTAGTAAGGAAAGTGTTTTTTCTTCAGGCTCCAGATACATCACTGCCAGATGTAAAAGATTTGCTACTTGTACATCAGCGCAACTAAAAAGGTCAGCGTGACCCTTTGAAGAAAGATGTTCGACCAGCAAATGGAAATCTGAAGGTAAAGGAGACCCCTCGACGAAGTATTGTATGAAACTGAAACCTCGATTATCTCTTGCATGTGTATCAGCGCCCATCTCAATCAATATCATGATCATTCTCCGACTGAGGTTCTTTTCAGGGAACAACGCTGCCAGATGAAGGGGGGTTCTGCCCAGTTTGTTTTTTAAATTAGGATTGGCGTCATTCTTCATCAGGAAAAGGAGGTTCCTAGAGTGTATGTAAAGACTGAAAATATTGTCTATGCTTTTCACCACGATATGCAAAAATGAATCCCCCTCTTCGTTGACAAAATTAAAATCCGCTCCTTGCGCTTCACACTCTCGAGCAAAGTAACGAAATTTCTCTTCGTCGAGGCTGCAATGTGTTGTAATTATAAAGTTAAGCGCTAGATTGGCGAGTGATGGAGACCAAGGAACTTCCGATTTGGATTTGAGTAACTCGAACCTGTCCAAAGACATATCCCTCAGCGCAATGTGAAAGGGCGTCTCCCCATTCATATTAACTGCCGTGGGGTCTGCGCCTTGCTGAAGGAGGAGTTCGGTTATAGTGAAAGCATTTTTGAAAGGATCATTCTTATTCTTTGCAGTAATTAGGTGAAGTGGCGCATTTCCTTGCTCGTCAAAAGTGTTCACATCTACCCCCAGGAGGAGTAATAGCTTGACAGATTTAGAATTCAAGCTTTTCGCACAAATATGAAGTAAGGACGTTCTCTCGGAGTCTGCGACCTCTACAAACGTGCCACCCCGTTTAATCAGGGCTAGGCCCGTTTCCAAACGGTTTCCCTTCTCACTTCTAATCGCGTAGTCCAGTGAAGTGAGTCCATCCTCGTCCATCACGTTCACATCAAATTCTTGCTTCTGAAGGAGGATCTCGACAGCCTCAACATTTCCATACTTTGCAGCATGATGCAGTAGAGTCTCCCTCTTCGCCTTCCCCCGCCAGCTTAACTTAGCGCCAAGATTGACCAAAGTTCGGATTGTTTCTGAACGCCTTCCATGCCTAACAGCGACTGCAAGCACGGAGTAGCCTTTATCGTCGATAGCATTAAAATTCGCCCCAAATTTATGAAATGTGTGAAGTGTATCGGGAATGGGTTCAACTTGTCGAAGTTGACTTGTCAGTGGTGTGTATCCATACACTCGTTTCACGTGGACAAGCTTTTCCATCTTCTCCGCCGGAATACTGATTAAAAGGGAGTGATAGTCCGTTTGGGGCAAATGTGATCGGAAATGATTTGAGTGGATAACCGTTGAATTCTCCATATCGTGAGCAAAGACATTGGCGCCCAATCGAATAAGTTCTTTCAATAGTTGGACATTGACACTTGAGCAAAGAAGCGGGGATCGCCCCGTCTTATCTTTAGCCTCCAATAGATCAGAATTAATGTCAACGAGCATTTGAAGTATGAGAACTTTTTCCCCAATGACCTTATTAGAATTAAAAAGAGAGTCTGTAACACAGTAATGCAATAGTTCCATTGTCCCCCCGTCTTTTAACTCTTTTACGATCCCCCGCAGCTCCTTCTCCTTCAAAAGGAACTCAACAACCGAAAACCGACCAATTTCCAGAGCTGCTCTCAGTACTTTCAGTTGCAATTCTAAATCAAATTTGTGACTCTGATCAAAATGCATGAATGCACGTTTCAGCATTTCTACATTGGACCAATTAAGAGTCTCGATTAGGAAATGAGAATCAAATAATTGTTGTGAATGATTATCAAATGCTTTAACGTCGTCGAAAAATATGAAAATTTTAACAAATCGGGTATCCAGACAAGTATAGGCTATTCCCTGCATGATATCAAATGAGAGGAGTTCATCTGAGGAAAGGCTCGGGAGCGATTTGACATGCAGTTCACCGATGAAGGAACTGAGGAAGTAGCAGAGGACTGGATTGCTAAACCGCCACAAAAATACCTCTGAATTTGAAACGTTTCCAGTCAATACCGATGGAAAATCATATTTATCCTTCTGACACCTTATGACAGTTTTGAAAACGAAATTACTTAGTTCAGCTTTCCACACATTCTCATTCTGCAACTTTTCCAAGACAAACCAGGCCACGAAATATTCGGCAAACGTCCGATGCAGGAATCGGGGGGAGACTGCTGTGCTGGAGAGCTCAAGGATGCCCACATTCAGTACTTCCACCAATGGAACCCTGTCCTCTTCCGCGGGAGCAATTATTTCCCCTAATGTCTCAAAGCTTTCGGGGAAGAGGAGCTTTAGACTGAGGCGCACGTGAATGGCCATTAGGTCCGGGATGTCTAATCTCGTTCCGGGGTACGCGGTGACATATTTCTGAAACTTTTTCTGGACCAGAAGCCGATACAAGTTGGCGATTGTTCCGACCTCCACTTCTATTGCGGCAAGAGGTTCATTGTCGAGTCCAGCATATTCTACTGCCTCCTCTTCATAAATCTGTCCAATCAATAGGCACTGGAGTGGCACTCCCGCAATGTCTTTGTCGCTGGATGTCAACGTTGATTTCAGGGACAACAGGCAATGCTCAGCGAATTCGACTGATCTGACCTGATCAATCTTTACGCTGGGCCTCCTCTGCCAATATGAGGATAGGAACTGGACCTGACTATCTTGGTTGAATGACTGGATGTTGTAACTAAGCGAGCTCAAGTTATCTTCTAAGTGCTCAAGTAAATGTGGGCGGGAGGTAACCCAAAATCGAACTGATTTGAAGGAATTCCTAATTGTCCGTAATACCTCTAGAGCAAACTGTGAATCTGACGAAGTCACTTCGTCCAGACCGTCAAGCAACATCTCAACAGAAATGGAGTCTTCATCTGAATGCAATTCCAACGGGAGGACAAATTCCCCCAGAACACTCTCGCAAATTGAGGCTTTGAGAGCTCTCGTGATTACTTCCGGGAGATTTGTGGATTCCGTCCCAAGTTTCCTGACCAATGTGATGTACTCACTGAGCACGATGAAGAAAACGGTTTTGTCCGGATACACCTCTATCAAGTGCCTCCCAATTTCCCCCAGTAAGACGGACTTGCCCATTCCGGGGCTGTCGGAGATGATAACAGCCTTTGATTGGGTGTCCACCCGCTTGCAAAATTCCACCTCATCCAGCTCATCCTGCTTGACGTCAGTGTGCTTTCTCAAGTTACCCAATTTGCCCTTGGACCGGATCCATTTTAATCTTCCGTCACTTTCCCTTCTCAGCAAATGTACTGGGTTGGGAGTCTTTTTACAGATTTTATCGAAATGATTGGCGTGATCCAGAGTAATAAATTTGGAGTTGACATCAACTCCTCGGAGCTGCTCTTTGGTAGTACTGGTTAATTTGTCCTTTGCCAATTTGCTCAATTCGTATCGATCCATCCCGGTGAAGAGGAAAATGTCTGCTGAATAATCATCAAAAATTGTCCCCGAGATGAAATGACGGGTGATGAGTGTTCGGGGGATGTAGTAGCTCATCTTTTCCGGGAGAGTTGGCTTGAAAATTGAAGGCTTCTTCTCCATCATTAGGTCATCGAGCAGCGGCCCTTCTAATTTTGGCAGAATTTGGCTAAATTCAACATCGGGAAAAAAATGTTTGAGGTTTTGGTTGACTCGTTGTTGAAATGCGGGACTTAGTTCCTTCCACTCCAACAGAACCTTGTTGCGTCTACATGGCAAATTGAACCGAAGTCGAAGTAGCTCTGAATACGGAGATAACAACCATGTCATTCAAAATTAATTTTTATCTTTCCAGCGTTATTAAAAGCCACTTTAAATAGTTAGCTTCAAATTAACTTACCACCGACAGCATTTGACCCACATTTATCCTCAAGCACGACAAGTAGTGTTTTTAGTGTTGCCTTGCTCCCACTTCTTGTGACCCACTCCTCAGTCACCTCGGAAATAGCATCCGAAAGTTCAATTTTATCCAGTAGTATGTCCTTTCGCAGTTTCTTAATTTTCGAGCTGGGAATGCCTAGCTCTCGAGCAAAATCTGACCACTTATCAGAAATGATGGTGTCCGCTCCGATGATCGGGAGGACATGGTGAATGGGACAAGCTGAATAAAAATAATCAAAATTAAAACATGGCCTATTTAATGCTCCAATTGTTTTGTTACAAGCTCTCACCCTCATCGCCAATGACAAGCTGGAAGTTGTCCATTGTTAGCCCTGACGAACTAGATGAATTTTAATTTCTTAAATTGATATTAATTCTTGAACCGTAGAGAAATGTATTAGTTTGAATCGTTAACGTTTATGAATAGTTGCTTTCGGTGAAGGTAACTTTTGACAAGGCCGGTATAAAGCACAGACCCAAGTAGAATGACTCATTGACCATTATATCACATTTGATTCAGATTGAGATGATAACGCTATCGGGTTTGGATTGGAATGGAAGGGTATATTTGTCGTGTGATCAAAAGCCAAACATCAATTTTAGTCTCCACCTTTTAAACATACATATACATGCAAGCTAAATATTGAAAACAATGAATGACATCATGTTCAGCTCATCGCCAAAATTTTCCAGTTTTTACCTGCCATTTTACAGTCACTCAGTACACTCTGTTTGGACGTCTTTATTTGCAGACCTTTATCAGCAGAAATTCAGAGATAAGAGGAAAAATTTATTTAGTTCAGCGCAGCGGTATGGATATGGTATGATGATATGCATTGTAAGTACAGCTACCAGAGAAACACCAACTTCGCAAAAATATTTTTTTATTATTAATTTGTATGCAATGAATATCAAATGTCTAAACTGAAATGGATGCATAAAACCAAGTACATTCCATACATTTCCATGCGTGTATAAGCCGAAGCCTTCGGCTTATACACGCATTATACACGAAGGATATTGGCCATAACTGAAGTG
>JAQIXQ010001585.1:0-13856 GCA_034700485.1 Pseudosinella alba | reverse complement strand
CGAAGGTAAAAAAGCGCCTCCCCTCCCACCTTCCTGCACTCCCAAATCCCCTCCACGGAAGGGAAGGCCGACCTTTGCTGTACTGCCTATTAGAAGCCAACTTGTGGTGGAGTATAATGCATTTGATTTTGTCACATTGTATTAACATGATGGAACTTGGAAACTGGTGATGATACTCTTCTCATGCGTATACTTTCTTTATACCGTGGACACTAGTAACTTGTGCATGTTAATTTTGCAAGTACTAATTTTATTTCGCTTTCAGACTTCACCAGCTCAGCAACTAGTTCAACTTTTTCATTTTATTGGATTAATTATTAGCAACAACTGAAAATGGGTCCACTTCGATGGGGCATCCTAAGTGCTGGGAAAATTGCACACGACTTCCTCGTGGGGACTTCAGTCCTCCCCAAGGACGAGCATCAAGTGGTTGCTGTCGCTGCCCGAAAACTGGACAGTGCCCAGGCTTTTGCACAGACCCATCACATTCCAAAGGCCTACGGATCTTACGAGGAGCTTGTCAAGGATCCGGAAATAGACGTTGTCTACGTTGGCTCCATCCACCCCCACCATTTGTCCCTGGTCAAACTGTCATTAAACCATGGGAAACATGTCCTATGCGAAAAGCCACTTGGGATGAATGTGAAGGAGACCAAGGAAATGCTCGAATTGGCGAAATCTAAAAAGCTATTTTTAATGGAAGCTATCTGGAGTCGCTTCTTCCCATTATATCAAGAAATTCGGGAGCGTTTGGAAAGTAAAAGTTTGGGAGATGTACTCCAGGTTTTGGTCACGTTTGGGCAGAGCATGAGTGAAATTGATAGAATGAGGTAGACCATTTATTTGCTAGACAAGTAATATGCAATTACTTCCAGTTCACTTCACAATTAAATTAAAATTGTTTTAGGCTGAAGGAGCTTGGTGGAGGAACCACTCTCGACATTGGCGTCTATTGCGTCCAATTTGCCGAAATGGTTTTTGGGGAGAAGCCCTTAAAAGTGATCGCCGGGGGACAATTGAATGCGGAAGGGGTGGATGAAAGTACAAGTGCCACCCTCGTTTTCTCTAATGGGCGGACTGCCACACTGGTCACTCACTGCAGGGTTGACCTTCCAAATGAGGCGTACATTTTTGGGACAAGGCAAACATTGAAGGTAGAAAGTCAATATTTAGAGCGACATTTTGCACGCTATTTACATAAAGGTGGACATTTATACAAAATATGACACATTTATTCAACTAATTAGGTTAGGGATCCTTTCTGGTCTCCCACTGAATTGGAGGAAGTTGGTGGGAAACTAATTTCCTTTCCCCTTCCACCTGCAACGATGCACTGCAATTTTGTCAACAGCGTTGGCCTCCACTATCAATGTCATGAAGTTCGAAAATGTATTTTAAAAGGTATTAATGGAAACAATAACCTCTCTCTTTTCACATGTTCATGACATGCCATCAAGTAAGTAGTACCCATGTGGCTTATGCGTCTAATGTATATTATGAAACGATTACTTTTCAATTTTCAGGTGAAATTGAGAGTTCAATTGTAAGTCACGGGCAAACCCTGCTCATCGCTGAAATCATGGAGTCCATCAGGAAGCAAGTGGGAGTTGCTTATCCCCAAGATGAATAATAACAATAGCAAATACTACTACTACATGAAAGTTTTATTTGTTTTCACTCAATTTTGCCGTTGGCAAATCTGGAATTAAAATTGATGTGTCA
The DNA here is from genome assembly GCA_034700485.1 of Pseudosinella alba. Taxonomy (NCBI): domain Eukaryota; kingdom Metazoa; phylum Arthropoda; class Collembola; order Entomobryomorpha; family Entomobryidae; genus Pseudosinella; species Pseudosinella alba. Next base: position 12,134 of record JAQIXQ010001585.1, on the reverse strand, counting down.
TGGATGATGGAAGTTACATTTTATTACCTAACCTATTCCTATTTACTACTTGCATAAAATATCTTGCGGACTATTCTCTACTGGGAGACAATGTGACAAAGTTAGAAAAAAATGCCTATGTATTTTCACAGGAGCAAATTATTCCATGCATATTCAATAATCAATAATCCAATCCAATATTTTGCTTCATATCACAGCATTCAGCTCCAACATTCCTCTGCTTTTCACGGTCATGGTCATCTCATCTCATCATCTCATCATGTATTTTGTAAAACAACATTCATTACTCGAGTAAAGGCATAATTTCATTTTGTAAATAAGTAAGTACATGTATAGGACAAAGCCTAAGCTCTCTACTCTAGTGCTACTCCGTCCGAAAGTCCTAACATGCACAATTTTCATCTCTAGCTCTGTCCATGTCTATATTCTATCGTTAGATGATCTCTCATCTCTCCTCTTTCTTACTGACAATGAGAGTAATTGAGAAACTGGCAACACATAATGATAACGAGTGAAATAGGTATCTACATAATATACCGGGAGAAGTATACTACCACCACCACGTGCATGAAAAAAACAAGTGGTAAAAGTGGTTCATTCATTAACTAGTAGATAATGCCATATCCCTGCATTTTTACGCGGTTGCCTTCTTTTCTCTACTTCTCTGTTCATCCATTCCCATGCATACTTTTCTATTTCTATTTTTCTACAGATTCTTGCCACTATTAACTTCCTACTTGAGTAAAGAAAGACTGACAAGAAGACTGTCTTGGCACAAATCGGGAAAATATTTTAAATACAGAAAAAGTACTTTACCGAAATAAATTTAACGTTTTCATTTCAATAAGTTAAACATGCACTGATCTCCGTCCGTCCATTTGGAAGCGTTAGAAGTGTTCATTTCCAATTTTGCTGCCCCAAAAATGCCCATTTTCACAGGGAAGCACTGTCTAATTTGCTACAAGGAAGATGGGGCCAAGCCTAATCCGAACAATTCAAAAGAGACTGAGACTGATTCGAAAATTATTAAAAGTGACGAGAATGCCCCTCCGGATGCCAACATGACCTTTGCCAGTAACATCAAGGCCCTGAATAAAAATTCAGAAATCTGCCGGCGCTTCTGCACCTTGGCAAGCCGCTATTATAACATGGAAGATGAGCTAGTCATGCCAGAAAAGACGTTGAATAGTAAATGGGCAGTTAATATTGACCGAGCATGTGCCACTTGTGCGGAGCGACTGTCCTCCTTCTGTGATATTTACGCTAGTTGGCAGTATCTCCAGATGCAGTTGGATCAGAGGGCCTCTGAAATCCTGGAGGTTATGAAGGAGGCGGATGATGAAAGCAATTTGGAGTACGCTCCCCATAAAAGGGCGCTAGTGCAGGAGATGAAGCAGAATGAGCTGACCATGCACGAGATTGATGAGTTCAGGAATGAACTGAAAAGTTCCAGTAAGTTCAAGCTCCAACATGCGACGAATTTATGCATTTTTTATTTTTCATGTGCAAACTTTTCTGACTTTTGCATAATTTGAAATATTTCCCTCTAAATAGTTTCCAAGCGGAAGCGAAAGATGTTCCCACTCTTGGAAGTGGATCCAGACAAGGCGGACGATCTAGTTCTTTTCGAAACCATTCCCCCCAAGAAAAAGTCAAAGCGGGCTCTAGAACCGGAACCCGAAACCAAACCCGCCTCACCGGAGAAATCAGAAACAGAATCTGTTTGGGAATCCCCTCCACCCAAGAAACTGTGCACAATGGGCTACAACCTACCTCCCAGCTCTTCACCTTCCCCTCCAAGTTCCGAAGATGATGAGGACGACGATGAATTCTCTGACCTATTCATACCAGTATCAGTAGCAGTACCTGTATCAAAAAAATCCAAGAGGATCTCACTCGACTCGGCGAGGACGGACAACACCAGTTCCAGGATGTCTTTAATATCAATGTCAAAAGTGGAGGGCGACCCAATCAAAGCACCGGACCAACTTGTCAATCACGGCAGAGGGAGAGGGAGTAAGCCTGGGAGTGTGACGGGGGGCTCGGATCATGGGATCTCTAGTATGGTAAATGAAACCAAAAATAAAAGTACGAATCATATTAAGCGTTCCCAAAGAGCCTCGAGCAAGACTCTCCACCAAAATACTAATAGTCATGTTTCTACTTGTTCCCTTCCAACCAAAAGTGGGGCGATGAGGGCGACTTGGGAGGAGATTAGATCTTATTTAAATCTACCCGAAGAGCCCCAACTTTCAGACTCCACCACCCCCTCATTAGGAGGAGCCGTTGAGGTTGACTTGACTGATGATAAAAATGAAGCTGACAGTGATAAGAATCCTATGCATATCCGTAAGATGAGAGTGTGCTACACTTGCCCCACTTGTGGCCTTATGTTCCCCACAACTGGGGATTGTGTGGTCCATCAACAGTCAATAGGTCATCGATCCAACCCTGCCATTACCATTTTTAGAAGTTGATGAGGATGACAAATATATTTTAAGTTGAAGTTGGGAGGGGAATTAGGGAGAATCATGACTTTCAGATTTGTAAGTATTCTTCTTCCTTTTATTTTAATACATGGGAGATGTGAAGTCTTCTCTTTACGATTTACTTTAATTTTGGTTATTTAAGTTTTAACTCTCCAGAGACCAGACCAAAATCGCCAACGCGAATGACCATCCTTGGCCAAATTTTTGGCCATACGATTTTTAAAAAAAAGTTGCCATATTGCTCTTATACTGACTGCATTCAAAAGTGTGGCGGGTGCATTTAAAAAATGCGCCGGGTGCATTAAAAATTTTTTTTTTGCATTAGACTTATTCTATGAAAATATGAAGCTACTGAAAAAATTGGAGTGCTCATGCATCGCTTTCATACTTATTTATTAATTATTTTTAAAATGGCCAATTTTTTGGCCAAGGATGGTCCTTTGAGGGTTAACAAAGCAGAGGACAAATAGTATTTATTAATATTGTTATTAAATGTTAATCGGTAGTTGAGTTAAAATTTAAATTTTAAATGTCACATCTCATTTAGTTTACCTTTGTAGAGGAATAGACCATTGATGTATTATTTTATAATTTAGTAATAATTATTGTAGAAATGCTCAGACAATGTCCTTTTGTCGATTTATATTTTGGATTTATTATCCATTTTATTATGGTTGTTTTATTGAATTAACTGAACAAGTTTTACATTTTTGTATTTTGGAATTTACTAGAAAAGCACTTATATACCATTTAGTATTCATTCACCACAATGTTATCATTTTAAAATCTCAAATGCTCAGAAATCAATTTATTTATTTAATATTTAAATCTCTCATTAATTACAAAAATGTTAGTGTTAGTCATTTTGTAACTTTTATATAATCAGCTCAATTAAAGTATATCAATTTAGGCAAAAGACATTTTGTAGTTTAGAAATAGAAACTGCCTAGTTCAATAGAGTTCAATAAAGAATAGTAAGGTGTTATTGCAAATTCTAACTCCTTTCAACCCTCTCCACTCATTTCATTGCATTGAAACACAGGCTCGAAATCAAGTTCTTCGAATGACCTTAGCTTCGAAGGGTTGTGGACCGTAGGTCATACCCAGGACGGGGACGATGGAGGGATCCGGTTGTCCGGGAACCTTGAGGAACTTGTAGTATCGCAGCATTGAGGTGAAGTAAAGGAACAGGTTGCAGTCAGCAAGTTGATACCCTAAACATTTTCTTTTACCTGTAGAAAAACAATTCATATTAAATATTAATAGCCAAATTATATTTCAGAAAAACAAAGAAAAAATGAGGCATCCTAGGACAGATTTCTGATAGCATACCTCCACCAAATGACAAAACATTCTCTGCCTGTTTTGCATCAATCGATCCAGTTGAAGTTAAAAATCTTTCAGGTCGAAACGTCTCGGGATCCTTCCAAAGGTCCGTGCTCTTATGAACTGCCTCAATATTTAGTAACAAGGCTGTGTTCTGCACAATATCCGTTTAGTAATTAGAATTGGCAATAATTATATCATAGCACAAATTATGAACTGGTCCATTAGTCTTATAAAGATACCTTCTTAATCAAATAGCCTTCACAGTGAAAGTCTTCCGTTGATTTACGAAGAGGTGGGAAGGGGACCACGGTGGAATATCGAAGGACTTCCAACACAGTTGCGTGGCAGTATGGAAGCCTAGAGAATTATTCAGGACGCCATAATTATTATCATTGTCAAAAATAGTAATTTGAATTGAATAGGTAGATAATTCTTCTGGTCAAGCGTCGCGGGAATGAACATTCCATTGCATACTCGGCTTTGTGTGACATAGTAATTGGAGTGCCCTTTGGGACCACGGACTCAATCTCATCTTGCACTTGCTTCTGGATTCCGGGATTCAAAAGCATGTACAATAGTCCAAATGTCAGCGTTTTGCTACTTGTTTCAGCACCCGCTACAATGACAAGAGGACACATTTCATTAAGAAAATTTGAATTTGGCCCAATCTTCGAAAACATCAATAAGTTACTTGAGTAAACTATAATTCCATTCTCATTGAAAATTATGCTCAGGCCAAAAAATGCCAAAATACCTTGAAATAAATCCAAAATTGTCAGAAGAAGTTGGTCGTCTGCAGAAAACAAAATTATTTTTGCAATTTTAATTATACATTATGCTTGTCATTCCATGCATATAAATTAGAGATAGTAAAAAGTCGTGTCGAGCCTGTATAATGTGTTCCTTCAGTCTTTTCATTTTCCTCAATTTTGGAAAGGAAGACATCAACAAAACATTGAGGATCACTGGAGTACTGGCCAGATTTACGATGTTCACCGATCGTCTCCTGCAAAAAACGGAAGGGGATGCACAAATTAAAACAGCAGCGTATTAGACTTAATGATGGACAGGGAATGTTGTTTGATCCTATCCTACCCGACAAAATTCAAACAAGATGTCCCTCGTCTCAAGTTGCTTCTTTCGCCCAAGATACTCGTGAAGGATTGGAAAGGCGATGGAATGATCCACAGCAAAGTTGGAGCTTTTTATCATGTCCCCACTAAGTTTCAGTAAACGGATCATTTTAGGGTCACCCATTTCATAATTAACCCCTGTGACCAGTCTCCACAAGATATTGACCACAGTCAAATCGAAGAAGTCCTCGATTCTCACAATCCCCCCGGATGCATTCTCAATCTGCTTGTCAAAATGTGCCGTGAACTTTTCCAGCTCCTCGTTAATCACGAAATCCATTGACATTGTTTTCCCAAAGCCAAAATCCCGCAGTGTTCTGATAGTAAAGCGGCGGAGGGTTTGCCAGGAATCACCGTAACCCCAAATGACACCCAGATTTCGGCCCATGGATCGATCATTCAGAACGGGCATCATGTCGGGGGCTCTGGACACCCCAGCAGTTTCATGGTTGAAGATTTCTGTGATCACTTTGTGCGTGGAGCATAGAACTGGAAAGTAATTGGCAATATACATTGTTAAAATTTGCCATTTTTAATTCCAGTTACATGCACTAATATTATTGACGATTGATGATCATATCAGCGTATACCGGCGGGTAAACTTCCCATTTGGAGGGACATTATATCTCCATACTTCTTCGATAGCTCCATCATAGCCAAGGCTGGAAACTCGGATTTTGCCATAGCCAGTTGCGGCATATTTCCCACGAAAGGAAATCTCAGGGGTCCTGGCAAAATATTTATTATCAATTAGGTAAGGCGTATTTGAAGCCAATTTAATTAAATTCTTCAAACTTGGAAAGTATTTTCCATATAATATCTGCAAAGTTTATACCTGGGGGACATCCCGCGTGCTTTTTGTTATCCTCCAACTTCCACCAGACAACGACAAGGGCGAGAAGAACAATTACTTCCACAAGCATTTTGAAGCCCCCTCGCAATAATTAATTAATAATTTCAAAACTATGTAAATGTTTCCAAAAATGTTTTGGTTCAATGGGAAGGTAAAGTGGCAGACTGTGAATGGACGGTAGTCTGGACTCCAGGTTATACGAAATGAAAACGAATGATCAACTCAGTTCTTAGTTATTTTTGAAGGTAACCTTCAAATGATGGTTTCTGGCTTCTATCATGGAATATGAGCTTAAAATGTGAGTGGACATGTTACCAGCCACATTCCTACAATGCCACACAAGGACAAGTTATTAATCGGTAATGGGTCAACAAAAAAGTGCTTATTGCCTAAATAAAAAACGTGGAGTGTGGATCACTGCTCATTGTAATATAGCCTAACAGAGTTAGTGAGGCTTAGTATTAACAATAAAGTACTTGCGTGTGCTTGGGTTGGTCAGTCAGGTCTCATCGTCCGTGTCAGTTTTGACAATTGTAATTGCAAGTTATCACTGCACTTAAATGGAAATAACCTATAGCAAATCTACATTATAAAAAATATATTTTCGTGACAAAAAATGCTGTCAGTGATGATGATGATGATAGTGGTGTTGTGCCAGCCTAGTAAGTAGGAATACACAACTTGTTATCGTGTGAGTTATGATCAAAATCGCTAAATCAAGTTATTCAAGTTTTATGTCTCTTCTCCAAAGAGAGAGATTGTGTTTGGGAAAGAAGTACAAAGTCCAAGCTCAACTGATTCTCTGCAGACCATTGCATATTTTTTGCCCATACCATGAAAAGAAAATTTTGGAATCATGGAATAGTGTATCAGACGTATCAGACAACTACTTTAGCATCCATTGATATCTTGTTTGCCACTTATGCATTCATTCATATTATAATGTGAGTACTTTTATTTTATTTCATCTTTATTTGTAAATCAAAGATCCCGACCGGGCGGGGTCAATACGCTGGGCAGAATATTTTCAGAGCACAACAGCGTAATTCCATGTTCCTACACTAGATAAAACTTATCACACATTTAAGTAATTCCACTTATCAGCTACAAAAATTGTTGACTTAACCTGTTATGACATTTTACAATGATTAACTGCATGTTTCGGCTCCATCAAGCTGGAAATCAATTCAGGACATGGACATTATATCACATCGCGTTTTGTTTACGCTCAATGATCTGAACCTGGAATGGATGGGGGACGGTGGTAATCCCCAGAACCGGCTCTGTGGTTGGGTTTGTCCCAGCTACTTTCACAAACCTAAACTTTCTTAATGCGGATGCAAAGTAGATGAAAACTGCGGTCTCGGCTAGGGACTGACCAACGCAAAATCGTCGGCCTGCCCCGAATATTTCCAATTTCCCGGCTGCCTTCTGGTTAATCTCTGTTCCTGCGGGGTTGAGAAAGCGTTCAGGGCGGAAGAGCAGGGGGTCGCCCCACACCTTCTCACTGAAATGAGCAGCATACACGTTAAACATCAAACTGGTCCCCTTCCTAATGAAGTAGTCATGGAAATAGAAGTCCTCGGTCGCCTCCCGCGCAGCCGGAGTAGGGACCACGGTGGAATATCGGTACACCTCCAACACGGTTGCCGCCGTGTATGGCAATCTAAAAGTAGCAAAATAAAAATGCTCAAACAAACCCTGCTTTGTCAAATAATTTTGTTCAATGTTAATTAAGTACTTTGATTTCATTGACGTATCAATTGGCGTATCGGATGGGATCATTCTATCGATTTCATCTTGAACTTTCTGTTGTATTTCTGGATTCAGTAGCATGTACAGTATCCCGAATGTTAAGGTATTGCTGGAAGTTTCCGAACCCGCAATTAGCAAATCGATGATAGTCATTGCAAACTGCTCCTCTATAATTTGGTAATTAAGCAGCTTCGCATTAGTTCAATTTGGCGATCTTATAATAAAATTGTAATTTTGGGGCATTTTAAAGCAAGCCTACCATTAAAATCGGAATCAGGGTCATCTTTGCTAGCTTCTACTTTGGATGAGAAGACGTTAATAAATGAAAGATTTTCTTGCTGCTGGTCTTCAATTTCCTTCCGCTGTTCCTCCAATAATTCCTGTAACAATATAAGGCAGTCTGATTGGAACTGTCATTACTTATAAATTGAATAAGTAATGACAGTTACAATCAGACTAGAAATTAAATGACAGTCATTGTTTACCTTCCCATAATCATACAGTGCCTGGCACGACTCCACCTGCAAAGTTCGTTTAGACCAGTCTGGAAACCATTTTCTCAAGAATGGAAAAGCTTCTGACGGATCAAAAGCCATGTTAACACTCCGGAAAAAGTCACTGTTTAGCTGGAGCAGTCTGAGAATTCTGGTATCATCGTAGTCATATGTCTTCCCGGACACGAGACGCCACAGGACATTGACCACCGTGAGACTGAATAGGTCCTGCACCTCAATAATAAAATTGGGGGACTGACCCACTTCCCTTTTCAAATGCTCAGCGAACTTTTCGACCTCCTCGTTGATGACCACGTCCATTGTGCTGGACTTGCCGAATCCAAAGTCTCGAAGATTTCGCATTGTGAATCGTCTCAAATTCTGCCAAGGCTTGCCATTCCCCCAAATTATGCCAAGATTTTTGTTGTTGTGTCTGTCCTTGACAAATTCAAATTGGGTCCGATTGGCAGTTTTGTCGTGGAGCAGCATTTCGTGGATGGATTCCTTTGTGTTGAATACGACTACATAAATTGGGAATGTCGACGTTTAAAACAACTACGATTTAATACAAATTACTAGCTTCGAAAAATTGTGGTAGATACTCTCATTAACCTGCATTTTAAGGAAGATGATGTCCCCGTAAATGTCCCCCAACTTTTGAAATGACGTTGCTGGGAAGTTGGACATTTGCATGATTTGGGGAATATTCCCAACGAGGGGAAGTCTCATTGGCCCTAGGCATGAAAATAACCAAGCCAAAATCAAGAAAACTTCACTTAAAACATTTCATATTAATTTTCTTTAAAAAACGAAAGAATGAAATAACTTTCCAAACTAAATATTGGAAATATTTAGCAGCTTACCAGGTGGATACTTTTCATATCGCTTCCGATCATCCCTATACCACCATATTAGCAATATGGCAGCGAAAATAATTAACTCAAGCAGGAGGAACATTTCTAAAACTACGAAAGATTAGTAAAAACTACAAAATCGAGTTTTATTTGATGTTGAATCTTGCTTCTTATTTAAATATGTTATGTAGGTAAATTAAGTATGTATGCCCAATTTCGTGATTAGAGAGTATCTACACTACATTGTACCCCGTAGTCTGTACTGTTTTGAACTGATCGATGAATTGCATTGAATTTATAAAAGGATGATAGAACTGGATTGGATTGACTGTAAGTAGATACAGGCAGTCATATTTACTTCGTCATAATCATGTTTACCTTAATCCACTCCGTAAGTCAATAATACTGTCCCGAAGGTAATCTTAAGCATGTTTATTATCTAGCTTTAGCCAACAGCAGAATGGAGGGTTACATGATATTTTTACTGGTTTAAATTTATCAGCTTTATTAAAAGGAATTCATGCGAGAGATATGAACAAACAATTTTTATTCAACCTTTTTGACTTCCATAAATGCAAATTAGCGAGTTAATATGTACGTATAATCATTATAATCAATCCTCTAATTACAAAGTCAACACTTTCCATGAGCAGGCTCTATTACACCAAAAAACAAGGTATTTAAATATGATGTACTACATTTCAATATTTTTATTATACAAAGAGCAATACAACTAAAAGAATTAGTTAAACCTTTCCTCAATGACAATAGGTTTAGTTCACGATTGAGGATGTAATTTCGAGGTCACCACGTCACTACGCAGAATCTACAAGGAAAATCGTAAAATAAATAAGTTTCATTCCAGTTTAGCCCAATCTAGGTGATTGGGAATTGGGATCAAGACGACAGATTACATGGTCGACTTTCCAAATCTTAATATTCTCATTATCTCATTTAGACATAGATAAATTAACATAAAAATCTCTAATTAAATGACAGCATTAACTTCGGTTACGCGATATCTCGGATCAGAAGATTGCATGCATAATTTCCAATAATATATATTTTTGACTTATATATTATGAAAACACTTGTGTTAAAATCGCTCGTAGGCAGTGCCGGATTAACTTTCTGAGGGCCTGTAGCAAGTTTTGTCGGAGAGTTATCGGAGAATTATCGGAGAATTATCGGAGAATTATCGAAGAATTATCGGAGAGTTATCGGAGAATTATCGGAGAGTTATCGGAGAATTATCGGAGAATTATCGAAGAATTATCGGAGAATTATCGGAGAATTATCGGAGAATTATCGGAGAATTATCGAAGAATTATCGGAGAGTTATAGGAGAATTATCGGAGAATTATCGAAGAATTATCGGAGAGTTATCGGAGAATTATCGGAGAATTATAGTAGAGTTATCGGAGAATTATCGGAGAATTATCGGAGAATTATCGAAGAATTATCGGAGAATTATCGGAGAATTATCGGAGAATTATCGGAGAATTATCGAAGAATTATCGGAGAGTTATAGGAGAATTATCGGAGAATTATCGAAGAATTATCGGAGAGTTATCGGAGAATTATCGGAGAATTATAGTAGAGTTATCGGAGAATTATCGGAGAATTATCGGAGAATTATCGAAGAATTATCGGAGAATTATAGTAGAGTTATCGGAGAATTAGCAGAGAATTATCGGTGAATTACAATTATCGGAGATTTATCGGAGAATTATCGTAGAATTATCGGAGAATTATCTTGTCCATTGTCGTCGATGGTCGTCCATTGTTTTCTAATGTTATCCACAGCCGTCCATTGTCATCCATTGTCGCCTATTGTCATCCATTGTCGTCCATTGACGTCCTCTGTCGTACAATGTTAATCATTGTCGTCCATTGTCGTCCATTGTCGTCAATTGTCGCGTATTGTCATCCATTGTCGTCCATTGTTGTCCAATGCCAATCATTGTCGTCTGTTGTCGTCGATTGTCATCCATTGTCTTCCATTGGTGTCCATTGTCGTCAACTGTTGTCAATTGCAGGCTATTGTCGTCCATTGTCATCCCTTGTCATCCATTGTTATCCATTGTCGTCCACTGATATCCATTGTCGTAAAATGTCGTTCATTGTCGTCCATTGTCATCGAAGCTCGTCCAATGTCATCTATTGTCGTCCATTGTCGACCAATGTCGTCAATGGGTGTCCATTGTCGTCAACTGTCGTCAATTGCAGGCCATTGTCGTACATTGTCGTCCATTGTCATCGATTGTCGTCCATTCTCGACCAATGTCGTCAATTGGTGTCCATTGTCGTCAATTGTCGGTAATTGCAGGCCACTGTCGTCCATTGGCGTCCATTGTCATCCATTGTCATTCGTTGTCATCCGCTGATGCCCACTGTCGCACATTTTTGTCCATTGACGCTCATTATCGTCTGTTGTCGTCCATTGTCGTCCATTTCGTCTATTGTCATCCATTGTCATCCATTGTTATTGATTGTCGTCCACTGATGTCCACTGTCGCCCATTTTCGTCCATTGACGCACATTGTCGTCTGTTGTCGTCTATTGTAGCCCATTGTCGTCCATTGGCGTCCATTGTCGTTCACTGTCATCCACGGTCGTCCATTGTCGTCCAATGTCAATCTTTGTAGTCCATTGTCGTCCATTGTCGCCCATTGTCGTCCATTGTCGTTCAATGTCGACCAATGTCGTCCATTGGTGTCCATTGTCATCCATTGTCGTCCATTGTCATCCAATGCCGTTCATTGTCGTCCAATGTCGTCCATTTTCGTCCAATGTCGTTCATTGTTGTCAATTTTCATCGATGGTCGTCCTTTGTCATCTATTGTCGTCCATTGTCGTTGATTGTCGGCCGTTGTCGTCCAATGTCGTTCACTGTCGTCTATTGTCATCCATTGTCATCCATTGTTATTGATTGTCGTTAACTGATGTTCACTGTCGCCCGTTTTCGTCCAATGACGCACATTATCGTCTGCTGTCGTCTATTGTAGGCCATTGTCGTCTATTGTCGTCCATTGGAGTCCATTGTCGTCCACTGTCGTCCATTGTCGTCCATTGGTGTCCATTGCCATCAACTGTTGTCAATTGCAGGCCACTGTCGTCCATTGTCATCAGTAGTAACTTGTATGCTATTCAGTACTACAAAACAAGGCTACGGCTAACATGGTTATTCTTAAGCAATTTTTTAAGCATAAGAGGGATAGGGAAAA
>JAQIXQ010001584.1:0-13877 GCA_034700485.1 Pseudosinella alba | reverse complement strand
TGGCTAAATAATATATAAGCCTCAGAGTATAATAGGGAGGCATTATAATTATTTTTTATTACTTTCATGATTTCTGTATAAATTCATAATATCCCGAGAGTCTATCTATCTATGGTTTAGTGATTGCGATATTTTACGATTGGGTTTAGATAAATAAGAACAATTCCAATAAACTTGACATTGTATATTTGTGTGGGATTGGATTTGTGCTCTCTGGACCAAAAGGAAAAAGTAAACTAAAAGGGAAGCTATGGCTTATCGTAACTCATTTTATTATTTGCACTTGGCCAGGATGATGCTGCTGATGATGATCATGAGCATCATGGTAGAAGAATGGCGAGAGGAGACAAAAGACTCTCTGAATAAAAAGGAGGAGGGAGGAGGAGATCTTCTTACGCAATAAAACAAAATGAATGGAAGGAGGATAACTTTTGGTATCAGTGGGAATTTGACTATATCATTGAAAAAAAAATGGTCATAATGTGTGTATTTTGTGTGGATGTGCCTAGATGAAATGAACAGGAGGGAAAAGTATTTATCCCTTTGAATGCTACATATATTTTATTAACGCATTCAATTTATGATTTATCTTTTGATCCCTGAGCTATCTGCTGAGAGGAGCAGGCATGCATTCGGATCCGAAAGGATCAGATGGAGTATGGGATGGAGAGTATCTACAATGAATATATATCTCTAGCTTGGGCAGGCATATCTACTCCAATAAAATGGCTTATGTGTGACTCTGTTTGCACTTCACAATCTCCCATAAAAACTTTCTGGAAGTCATAAAAGTTTAATTTTACAGGAGGTTGGGAATGAAAAGAAAGATGCATGGCTTATAATATTCGTACTCGGAGGATATTTAACTTGGATGATCGTAAAAAGATCTTTGAAAAGGATTTTTTTCTACTGAAAAGAGTGATGGAGAAGGAGAATAGGCGAGGTTGAATGGGCCTCTCTTCCCGTTCACTTCCCTCTCCGTTGCGATTTTACAGGGAGTTGTGAATAATTGTGCCTTTTTTAATGAGCTTACTTGAACTTGTCCGATAAGGAGAAATATACTATTGAACGTGGCATGGCCATATATTTGTAAGCACATCTGCATCATAAAATAATATGCATCATCTGCACCCAGTGGAGGGCTTAGAAGGAGAGAAAGAGAAGCCTAGCCCAGAATGAGAAAGGAGGATTTCCGAATCCACCTTTTATAACCGTTCTTGATTATATGGTGAGATGGTTGATGCTTGTCTAATAAAATTGATTAAGAAGGTGGGAAACATCACATATTGTGATGCTTGTCAACTGAAATATTACATACTTTGCACAACTAATTTCATTAACCCTCTTGCACATTTTTCTGTTAGCATCAGAAGAAAATTTGAATTTGGTAAAGCCAAGTTATGGGGAAGTTGTTGGCAGTGGGTCCATCAAATGAATGGGCATATGATTATGCTATTGCTGATACCTACTAAGAGTAAGATAATGAAAATTTTCAATCTCGTCACGCTGCCGCCTTCTTTTAAAAAAGTTAATCATTGTCCCCGCTCGATTCACTGGGAAAGCAACAACTTTAAAGTTACTAGGTGGAAAATCCGTACTTATGTTAATTTCCTCCAACTTTTTTTTTTGGCGGAATGGGAAGGGACACACAGGCGCATAATATTTTCATTGGATACGATACGGGTGATGATGTCAACAGATTATTTGCACTAGTCAGTCACTCCAAGCCAAGCCAGGATATATAATTTTGCATCGTGAATTCAAATTCATGAATTTTCAACAATAAGAAAACCAAAAACCATCAAACAGGAACAAAAGACCTTTAATTGCTCTTTCACTTCAGTTTCAGAATAAAGAGCAGTGTCGGCGGAGCGTATTTAAAGCACACAATCGGACTTTAATGTCAGGATCAGGAGAATGGTGCTGGGCATTAAAAACTTTTTATGATATGGCTAAACTTAAACATAAAAAAGGAAAAATCTTACATTGTGATCTCATCAAATCACCGTCGTCATCTTGGAACGAGATGAAAACCATATATTTCTCACGAATTATATTAAAAGAAAAGTATTGAAACATTTTGGGCTGATGATGATATCGGCAAACGTGACGGAACTGCGCTGGGGCTATTTATCACATCGTTTAAGGATTAAATAGAGGAACAAGGAACGATGGTTTTTTTACAATCTAAAAAAAATCATTAATTCCCAGACAAGTTTAAAGTTTATGAATATTCATTTGACCTTAGCGTTAACAGGGATAAGACAAAAGGACGCAAAGTCAAAGTCATGCATGGGCTTTGATAGAATCGGAGGAAAAAAAATATGTTCGGGCCAGAGCAGAAGTACATTTATTCTATGTTATCTGTGTTGAACCGGAATTCGAATTTATTTAAATGAGGGAAAAGTTAAACTTTAGAACATGGAAAATGTGGCAAACTGCAATAATTTTATTTTGCAAATGGACATAATCATTTACGGAGTGTGAGCGCTTGGCCCCCAAAGTCACGACCACCACTTGCTAAATTCCACGTAGCCCGAGACAAGAATTGACTAGTTTTGTTACACTTGAGTTCATCTCACCAAGACATAAAAAAAGAAGATATTTCTTAATATACGAATATATGAATATATGAATATACGGATGGATGCAGCCAAGCATATTTCTATTTATCGCTTTGTGTATGTCGAACATTTCACAAAAATCGTGTAATTAAAGTACTATCTCAAAGTATCATCCGGCTTGTTTTCCCTTCATTCGTACTTATGATTATAAAGTTATAGTTTGTATCGTTGAGTACATTGCAACTTTGATATTTTCATAATTCTATTCTATACTGACTTGCGCAACTTTTCACTTGAAATGCGTCTGTAATTTTTCATAAGTATAATATTATGATATCAACATGCTTGTTTTTTAAACAACATATTTTTGCATGTTTAAGAAATAATATGAAATTCAACTGATAAATAGGTATGTATTTTAAAGATTCCATTCGAGGAGGGAGGTTTATAAAATTAGTTTGATATATTTCTTTACAATGCGAAT
This sequence comes from Pseudosinella alba, assembly GCA_034700485.1. Taxonomy (NCBI): domain Eukaryota; kingdom Metazoa; phylum Arthropoda; class Collembola; order Entomobryomorpha; family Entomobryidae; genus Pseudosinella; species Pseudosinella alba. The sequence goes on along the minus strand of JAQIXQ010001584.1, from coordinate 10,829 downwards.
TTATTTATAACTTGCATATATAAATTGGAGCACAAATCTTGTCTCTGGAAGAATAACCAGGGAAAAAAATAAACCATTAAATCGTAGTTTTTGTTTTGTTTTATTACCACGTATCGTCAAGTTGAACGTCGCAATGTAATTAATAATTCTGTCAATAGTTATCATGAACTCCGATATCATTTTACCTTTTCTGGTTCCACCTCAGTAATGTACTGAATTGTAATGAATTATAACTCAAATTATTTATTCGCGAAAAAAGGATAAACAGAAGCATTCTCCAAATATTTTTTTCTTAACACAACCACTCTCTTGAAATTCCTTATAAATTCAATTCAATATAGAGGCAAATACGCAGCACCCATTTATCAGAAAAAATAGGATTTATTATTTTTAACTCCTTTAAGTCCTAGTCCCGGTCACCATCGTCGTCACCAGTTAACCATCATCATCCCCATCAGCACAAATTTCACCTCACCTTCATCATCTTCAAAATAGGCATCAACTTTCACCCCTCCAAAATATCATTTCTAAATGAACAAACTGCTTATCAACCAATTTGCATATAAAGTGCAGCTATAAACCAAGTGGTTACATGGCCATAGCCCTGACCGGAAAAATATAATAATGCCTAAATGCCTTATACCATACCTAATATTAAATAACTTCTGGTTTTCTGGTTGACGGACGGTTAGGAAAAAAATCTGAGGGTTTTTAAACGACTTTACAATTTATTTACAGCATTCCCCCATTTAAAATTGTTATTTAGAAAAGCATGTCCACTTCTTTTCTTCCCGTACAACTTTTTCTATGATAATGGTAATGGTTGTAGTAACAGCTTCAGTCATTGCTACCCTGCTACTTTCATATTATATGATGACCAGAAAAAAGTGTGATTATTTTTATTGTTATTTTCAAATGTCACACAGCCATAGAAAGGCCATTATACGGATATAATATAATATGAGTGGAGTGCCGAATGGAGCGAATCGGGGTTGTTGTTGGAAGTATTCATTAAATAATCCAAGCAATAATGTAAATATACAAGTATGAAAGTAAAAGGAACAGTTTTGTTGTATTTATCGTTGTGCAAGTGACCATTATCCTTCTGACCACTTGGTTTATCTCTAACCACACAACACAATTACCTATGTACATTTTTATGCGGAGTTAGTAGTAATGTTTCACCTTTTATATATTACATCTTCACTCGTCATAATCCTTTTTTCCTCCATCAACGACAAAACAAGCCAATTAATTGTGTGAATTGAAAGCGTCAAGTAGTTTCCTCTAAAAACGTTTATGACAATTATGCACTGAACATATATTGGCTCACCTTGGCAGACATTACTATTACACTATGCTGACATATACGTATGTATATATGCCTATGAAGAACATTATAACAGTTGCTTTACGATTATTACCTAGATTATATTTTGTCAGGTGAAGCAAGTGAAGTTGAAGTGAACCCGGTTGGTTGAAAATCCGCTCCTGGTCTCTGGTGCTAAATGCCTAATACATTTAAGTACATTTCCATTTTCTAATTACGAAGAATTTACTTTTATGGCCGGGGAGAGGAGAGAGGGCTTTTAAATAAATGTGACACATCCCGAAAAGAAATGTGCTTGTGTGGAGGTGTGGAATATTAACTTGGCTAAATTAGCATTTATATTTATGTCCATTTATCCATTTGCTAGATTTAAATTTTTAATGGAAATATCCATTCAGATAAGTAACAGTCGGACCATATCACAACACCATATCATGTCGGACATTGGTAGTCCTCGCTCGCAGGTCAGATAGATATCTCTATAACAGAGCTGCAAGTCCGGTAGGGTCTCCAATCTTGATGTAACTGTGAAAGACGCTCGTTCTCATTCCCATAAAAGCACTTATTTTACATAAATGCTCTTGCGATTTATATTTTGGTAAGACGTGTCTTGGCCACTCACTAAAATGTGATTGATTATATTATCCTATGAGAAAATGGGTTTGTGAACTGAATCGTGTCGCTTTCAAGGAGGAAGAAAGGGGGAATTGCAGTCTGTGTATGTATTTGGAATGAACCTGTCATGAATTTTATGACATGACAAGAAGACATGCTAAACGCTCTGTTTTGTTTTTTATTCTGCACTTTTAGGCCAAAACATGCAAATGTGAATTGTTCCAAGAGCATTTAGTCCGATTGTTCTCCGCTAATCATCGTAAAAGCCCAGGAAAATCCGCACTATTTGTTCAAGCAACGCATTTACAGGGCATTAGCATTTTCTATTGTCTTCCTGTGAAAAGGGCTCCGTATAAAAAAAACACAGCGAACTGGAAATTAGAGCCATGGATTATATCAGAAGATAGATTATAGGGAAGAAATAATCTTTGATGAATAAATGATAAGATGGGAAGACATGAGCGTAATTAGTTACAATGAGAGAGTACACAACACAGTATTTTATACAGTGCTAATGTTGCGTTAGTAGTTGTTTGCCGATTTTCGTTAATCCCCGGTCATTAATTAAATTATCCTCAACCAAGAGGGAATTTGTACATTGCGAAAATATATATTACAACTATTGCAATCTGTGCTCATGTTCATGCTGGTTTTGAGAAACAAATGCGAATTAAACATTTTTTTTTGTTTCATGCTCGGACTCATTTCACCTTGATCACCATCCTCATCATCACATCACGTTCCAAGATATTGCCTCCTCGAAATGTTTTCCTTGATTAATGTCTAGCCAAAGTAGGTTGTTTTTCACGGTTATCCTCCTACTTACCCAAACCAATCTGTTCTAACATCAACAAGATTATCTGAGAGTGATAAGATATGGTGCTCATCCACTGGAATTATTGCTTGGAGGAGAAGAAAAAAAAACTACAGAGGAAAAAATGTGAAATGCTTAACCAACCAACCACCAACATCAACATAACCACAGCATAGAAACGGGTTCGTTAGTCAACTTAAGGCTCATTTCGACTCTGGAATGGGAGTGATTATTATCCCAGCAAATGACTATCAAGTCAAGTCCCTTCCTCAAATTATTGTAGATATATTCTCATTCCAAAAGTTGAGAGAGAGAGAAAGAGACGCGTTAACAATGGTAATGGAAGGAGATGTTCAACAAATAGCTCTGGAAAAACTTCAAACATATTCATTACATTACCTGGGCTTTTATCATGAAAGTGTAAGAATGCTTACTCAATCCATTCCTCACAATTCACATCGCGTCATCATCGTCAGCATCTTTTTTTTATTGCGGGAACACACTAATGCCCCCATACTCTCTCGACACAGCCTACAGGAACCAGTGGTGGGTAAACTATTCATGTAATTCAAGTATCAATTAACGGCCATGTCGTTGGGGAAAAAAGTAGTAATATTACTTATAAAAAAAGCGTCTGACTTGACTAGGTATATACTAAGGTAGGTAGGTAGGTGCCTGTGCAGACGAGAGACTGACATTATTATATTATGCTTAAAGCTGGAAGTTCTGGAAGCACGTCCTCTACCCTTCTCCCCAGCGTATAATGAAAGCAAAGTTGACATTTTCATCCGTTCCGTTCCAACCATTTTCCATCCCATTCCACCCAAGGACGACAAGGGAAGAGGGAAAGGGAAGTGAATAGTGGATCCATGATCCATCACATCACCACCATCACCTCTTCTACCCTTTTCGAGTGTGAGTAAAGAATATTTTAATTTAATTAGCACATTGCACAAGAAGCATTACTTCAAGTGTTTGAGCTGGAGCTTGATATCCTTATACCAGGATCAGGATGATGATGATGATGTTGACGACCAGGAGGATGTTGCATATAGAAGGAAATACATTCTCTGGACTGGAGGAAGAAGTAGGGATATGGTCTTGTGATATGTTGTGATGATGATGATGCTTATGCTGGGCTTTGGAGTTTTGGATGAATAGATAAAAATGGAATCCTTTGCCTTTTACGTTCATAGGCAAGGGGAAAGGAAGGATATAATCATGGAAAAAGGAGATTCAGCATAAGCTAATAATAATAACAGCATTCCCGTGTTCCAACATGAAATTCTGATGATAAGGCAAACATAACTTGGGCATTTCCATGTAGCACTGGTTCTCTAGTGGCTAGTTGTACTTTGGCTGATAATATTTCCTTCCATCCTGTATGCATGATGTAGATGGATGTAGGTATGTATAATATGTAGGTTTTCAAGTGAAATGAAGTGAAAAACATGCTTGGCTGTTCACTCTTGTGGAAATGGAATGGGCTCAACCTCTCTAATATATGAGTGGGTTGGGAGGTAGGGGAACTCATAATATTTTGAAGCTATTTTTCTTCCCCTTGGCTTCCCTTCATAATTTGCTAATTAGATTTAGGGCATTAATGATAGAGCTATATAGGAAGCTATATATTTTTTGACCTGGGATGATGATGATGATGAGGAAAGAAGAAGGGGAAAGCCCCGAGTTTGAAGAAAATGACGATGATTATGTTATAAAAGTGGGAATGAGTAAGAACTAAATGGGTTATCTCCTAGCTATATCTTCTATTCACTAGTCTATTTATGGAAGCAAGCTTAGCAAAGGCCATGTACACCTTTTCACGTTAGGCATTCACCATCCCATGCGTGAAAAACTTTCGCTTGCCGCGACATAAGTTCTGGTTGGATGTCATTTTGTTGGGAAATAATAAGGTGGAAGTGGGATGAAAGGTAGGGAGGGAGAGGTGGGTGCTTGTGATAGAGAGGTTCTGCCACAATGCAACCACAAGCATTATTAAAACTTCAGGAGGATACTTATTAGTATTCCTAATTAATAAATCCTAGCTTTAGCAACATAAGGGAAATTTCGAGCCAGCACTAATGAAGGTTATATATCACGGCAGAGGATACTACTAATGAGGATAAAATATTATATGGCTTAGACTGCATTTTTTATCTGCGTATGTATGGGACTGACTATGAGTGGATGGAAGATGGAACGTATCTGACCGTGCAATTTTTTTCCGGGTCGAGGTCAAATCAGCAAGCAAAGATTGGAGAGAAAAGAGAGCTCATCCTGAAAAGGATTTTTAACTGTAGTGCGGGTACTCCAGAGGGGATAATACGGAGGGATACAGCGAGCACTGGGTTGAGCCAACCAAAAAGTTCAAGTTTATCTCAAACAGACAGAGAAGGAAATTGCAAATAGAGCACTTCAAACGTAAGAAGATTTTATGCCATGCTTGATCCTTCCCTTTTTAATTAAATCCGATTTGACTTGACTCGACCCAATGTTTGCCTTTATTCTTGACTCTGACTTTGTGTCGACCTTTTCAACAGAGTTTCATTCCATCTTTGAGCGTAGCAGACAGACAGATAAATATAAATATACAGAGAACATGAGTTTGAGATGGGCTCACAATCAGTCAATAATGCCTTTTTTGAGGGGGATTACTCACTTCCACTCCCAATTATTGACATTATACTTATTATTTACTATTTACTTTATAAGTACATAGTGCACAACACAACTGAAATATAAATAGCTACATTTTCGTAACTCTTGCTCTCCCCCAACCAACCAACCAACCAAGCTAACCAAACCAGTCATTTTAGATTCGATATAGGAGTAAAGTAACTATGTATACGGTCATATAAAAGTGCTAGCAATACCAATCCCACTGGTTTCATACTTCATCGTCCTGCTAATTACAAATGGCATAATTCAATTGGCACATTTCATTACACAACTACTCCCCAGCTAAAGCTCTGGTGCTGCATTAAGCAGTCCCTCCCAATATAAGAATTTATATTTGTGTTTCATCTTATAATCCCACCTCCCAACCACCACCGCATACCATTTTATTACCATTTCCACCTTCCCCCATTCCAGGCTGCTGATGTTGATGCGTGACTAATCAACAGATTTTACATTTCCAGTTATGGATACTACTCCCTCCTCTAATGTGAACTTATGAACTATGAGGCATGTCAAAAACGAACTCTTGTTCATATTACGACTACATAGAACTACAACCATATAGCTTGAAACCTAACGAATACAATATGATATTTTTTGAATTTACCTATATCTGATATCTCCACTTCCTGACGTCATAAAAAACTCCTTCAACTAAACACGCATCATATTAACATCGAACCAAACCCCAGTTGTGGACTACCAGAGAAACCAGCAACCAGCAATAATAATGATTGTTTTGATACAACTGGAAACTATATGACATGGCCATAGTCATAATAATCATAATACGGTGGAGTGAAAGGGAGCAAGAGCCGAGCTGAGAGCAACACCAAAAAGTAATTATAACTTGTGTGCATTCACATATTATGCCCATTATGCATAAACATAGCTAGAGACATTTGTGCGATTCTGACTTGCCGGTTTCCCTCACGAGCCTCTGGGTCGGAGTCCGGAGTCAGAGAGGGAGAAATAATATGCCTTCACAATTTGGTACATGGAAATGGAACATGGAATGAGTGAGGCAAGGGAGAGGCAATAAGGCAAAGCCATTCATTTCCATCGTGTGTCGGAATGTATATATTTCGTAAAAGTTTTGCCAGGAGCTAGGAATGAAACGAACGAAAGGGGAGAAATGTTTCTTTTTTAAATGAGTCTCCGAATATATCTATAAGCATAAGGGGAAGTGGTGAACGAGTGTGTTGCTTTGCTACGTGTTCGTTCACACAAGAGTAAAATATCTATCATCAGGCATCTTTATGATTCCGAGTAGATATGACCAGATATGGTTTCCCTGAGACATGCGAGGAATATGATTTGCTGGAGTTGGAGTTCTCTCCCTGCTCAAGAATTTATTGGAGGACCTGCTCCTTCCCTTCCCTCTTCTGCCTCTCTTGTTTAGGCTCTGTAAGTAGCTTTGTATAAAATTATGCCTTCTCCGTTTTTTCTTCCTCTCCTGTGTTCTATGCCTATGTGTCATGTGATGTGTGTGGAGGATTATGCATGTATGAAAATGTTGTTCCTAGTTTCCAATTTAGAAGAAAGCCAAAAGCTTTTGGCTTTCTTCTTCTCCTCTCCTCGGCTCTGTTGCTGCTGGAGAGAGGAGTGTGGGGCTGGCTTGTCAGAAAATTATTCCCTGAGAAGCCTTTAAATAAATCGAATTGAAGCAACGCCCGCCCGCTTGAATACTTATGAGGGGACGAGAAATAATAAAATATATGCGCACATGCATCCATCCATATCCAGCCAGGCCAAGGAAGAAAAGAAATAATGCAACCCATTCCGAGTTTTTGTGTTGGGAAGAGGTTGGCTCCACTAATGCTCGATGTGAAAGTTTAAAAAAATTTATTGATAGTGTAAAGGAGTAAGAATTATTATTTCTGTAAGTTATGGAAGCATGTTTGTACACATCTCCATTCCTACTGCGGTCTTGCTTTGGTCTGACTCATTTCATATTTGAATTCATATTTTCATATTTATTTTTGTCCAACATCTTAAGCACTTTGAAATTCATAATGCATTCCACATTTGATTTTACACTGGCACTATTCAGCACCCACTAAATTAACTAAATAAGATTAAGTTTTTTTTGTCATTAATATGCAGAGTACACCTAAGCTCTGGAAATGTAAAGTGCTTTATGGTACCTAGCTTCTCCTGCAGAATGCTTCTACTAAATTCATGAGCAGTTATTATTTATATGCTCTATTATATACAATTATATAATTATTGTTAAGGCCATTATTTTTCACTTGCAAATAAAAAGCCGTCTTATAAACAACTTATATCTATGCAAATCTACATAAACAAGCTACCTACACAAGTTATATGTTTGGATTACGTGGATACATGTAATTCACATATAGCCTTGTGTCCGGCCAACACATTGCTCTGGCTGGCCTAAACTCTTCACCAGGAAGTGTATCACCACTATAATCAAAAAGTTAAATTGGAGGTTTACTCAACTGATACTTAATTACCTAAGCTTATATAAGTCCAAACATGAAATATGCAGAGGGGCTATAGTGTATTGTCCCAATTCACTTATTTTCACTTTTGGACGAATGCTCCAGCTAATTCCAGGCATTAATACACACAGACACGAACAACCGAACCATATAAGAGGTAGTTGGCTTGTCCCATGATCCATATCGTGCTTCATCGATTCTCGCCTGAAATATTTAGGCACTGACTGAGCTAAGTAAGTACCTATTTAAGTGGAGTGTGGAATGTGACACGTGAAATATGGGTAGGTCCGATAACCCATTAAAAATGGAATATTTAACTAGACTGGACATTGATTTTTATTAGGTATCTCTCATAATCATCGTCGCTCAAATTTTGATGGCAATGACATTTATCTCATTTCTATCGCGCAATACAAACCTGCGGTGGTATTTCTGCTCAAATTTCAAAATTAAAAGATAAATGGAGTGTTACATCACCAAAAGAGTCCCGAATAGATTAATTTCTCATCGTCATTGAATCGACAATTCAATGTCCAGTATAGGTAGATACGTTTGAAACGGAGAGTGAATGAACATTGAACAAGCATATCTGTACATTGGTTTTGTCTGCAAATATGTAAGGATAATGTTCCTTCATTTTCTCTACCCTGTAAAACACCACTCCATTGTTTCCGATTAGGATCGACATTGAGATTGTCGCTGTTGTTGTGCCTCTCTGACAAAATTTTAAACTGAAGGAAGAAAGGGTAATGAAAAGTTTCAAGTTCACTCTTGCATGAAATTGCTGACAATTTCACTCGCCATATATATATGTTCCTCCGGATGGGCGGTGACTCAAGTCCAGTCCCCAACTATAACTACAAGGAAAACTTTTAGTTTTATTAGGAACGGAACGGGAATATTATTTAAATTTTTATTGAGTTTACGATGCATATACAATCACATCCCATCACATTACAACGACCAAGCCACCTTCGTAGAAATGATGCGATATTTGATAGTATGCAAGTAATCGTTATTGGAAGCAGTAAAGATGGGGGGACAATACCGTCCATTTTATTACAGGGGGACCGGGGCGAATCCTAGACAGGAAAATATTTTTGCCATCAACATCAACAATTACAAAGAGTTATAGTTAAATGGATGTGCTCATCCATTTCTCCTCCTATTTAACCTTCCTCTCACCTTTTCATTGTCATAAAAGATCTACAAAGTTAACGACAGGATATTAAATTTATTTTAAAGAGCCTGCATGCGTCAACCCATCCATGCAAAACCCCAGCCACCCCCACACACAATAGTAATCACAGTTATTACTCATTGAAGGATAGTAAACACCAGTTGTGTCAAAAAAATTTAATGTCTCTATTGACTATTTACGGCTAAATGCTCATTGTTTTAAACATAATGACGTGCGATAATAATAGCTGTTGTGCCCTGTCTAATTTATTGCTAGTCAGTCATCATTCATAAAATGATTTTATTCAGGATGATGAAATGCATTGGTTGGTTGGTTGTTGGAATCACAATACAATGACAAGGAAAAATATATAATGCGAAAATGATGGAGGCTCTGAAGTTATTTTCCAAAGCTCCATATGGGAGTAGTTAAATTTGAAAAATAAACTTTATTTCGAGAAATAAAACATCCCAACAAGAACGCCTTATTTGTCCTGCTGAGTGAGTCCTGCCAAGCCTAATTTTGTTTTATACGTCCCCCGACCAAATAACTATAAAATCCATTGTCATTTTACCATCTTCATTTTATGGCTGTTGAATCTGAATTGGCCAATTGCTAATTTTTTTTTATAGGAAAAACGTAAACTACAGAACACAAGATAATTATTGTAGCATTATTGTTTTCTGAATATTTATATACAGACAAATTTTAATAGCATTTTATATTTGTCTCCGTAATGACAACTCACGGTGAATAATGATGCGTTAGATGGGTGAGCACTTGGAGCACGCCTTTTCTTTCTAATGCATCACTGCTTGCACCTACCTATTTGTATCTTTTTTTTATGTAATGAAAGGTCAGACTCGATGCGGACTGAAAGATCATCAAAGCAATTCCTCGCACAAGAACAACATTAAAAGCACGACAAAATATAACGACTACCCCGGCCATCACATTCACATCATCAGAAGCGGATGGATGAGAGAACGAGAGGGAGGCTCAACTGGGAGCCATGATGATTAATGACATGTTTCAGACGACACATCCGCATATATTGGGTGTCGCCGCTTTTCCGAAAAAAAATCGTCATTTTGCCATCACATAATGAAGGCAGGGGGTATGTACCATATATCATAATGACGTGTGGACCGTCAAGAAGATATCCATTATATTATATAAAATATAAAAAAAGAAGAAAAAAATATCCCCCGCGATATTTTCATACTTTTTTTTTACTTACACAGACAAGTTCAGCATTGGAATAGGAACAACTTATTCTTCAAGCTGGCTGAACTGTAAGTGGAAAGGGAGAAGGGAACCAGAACCAGCAATAATACTTAACAATCTATCCCACTGACAAAACTGACGACTTGATAATAATGACGATGATGAGATGACTCCCTCTTCATATTATTTCTCGGCAAGAGAAAATATACAGCAAGGAGAAAAAAAAATCATCCTATTCAATTCCTTCCTCTTCTGATACAATAATAATTATATTAAAGGGAACAAAAAAAACTGTACAAATGATAATAGCCATTCATATTTTAGAAATTATTGCATATGCATGAACGTCCCAGTCATAAAGATAAAATGCAAAGGGAGGAACTTTCATAGTCAAACTGTGTGGAAATATAGAGTGGGGAAAGGAAAATGTGGAAACATGTCTATCAGCAGGAGTCTTTACTTGCTCGAATGAATGCAACCAATCCAAATCTCACAGTGCCTATTTACAATATTGGA
>JAQIXQ010001583.1:0-13883 GCA_034700485.1 Pseudosinella alba | reverse complement strand
ACAAGGGAGCATTTTTGGGTGTTGGGTCACCTATATAACCAGGTCGACCAAGTAGTCAAATCGACACATTTTAATGCGTAGAATTCGAATCTGAAATCCGTTTTTACATACAACTCGCAATTTTAAAGATATTCGGCGTAAAATATCTAAAATAGTACAAGACATCATTTTTGTGAAAAACGGATTTCAGATTCAAAATCAGCATAATTTATTTAGTCAATCTCGATATTTCGTTTGTCGGCAATTTTAAAAATCAAAAACACGTGTTAGCATATGGAGAAGTTCCCATGTGGCCAAAATTTGTCATTGACAGAAAACTGACTTCATATTCGTAATCAGCGCGAAAAATTGGTCTAGAAAAGTATTTTCACATATGTGGAAGGGTAACCCACCCTCGGGACGTTCCCTCGTAAGTAATATTAGTAATATTCACTATTGGTCAATTTGTTAAAATGTATTTATTTCTATTTGCCTTCATATCTTGCATTTGTCCTTATCATTTGTCATTTGTCCTTATATACGGCATGTGAAATGTTTTATCCTAGAGTACACACTATGGCATTCAACTGATAACATATTGGGCGATTGACATTGCGTCAATTGCCCAATATGAATATGGCCTTTGCTCATTCGTTATCAGTTTCAATAACAATAAAGCCGTTATTAATTAATTTTGTTTTCTACGATGATATTGTATCATGTCAATGTCAATATCAACTTATATCATATCCGCTTATCGTTCCATGAAAACGTTTGTTTGTGTGAAATGTGCTCCATAAAGTGAATGATACTTCACCCTATTCTTTACATAACTTTCAACAAGTTGTCCAGGAAGAGGCAGTCTTAAATCAAAATCGTAGGCGTAACTTATCAAACGCCAGTTAACAGTTTATGGAATGCTTTGATTTGATGATGACTGGTGCATGGGGCACTATAAGATACTTGCTCGATGCCCTTGTTTAACTATCGTTATTATTTTGTTTTTGTTTCTGATGTTTTGATTGCATGATCATTTTAAATATTAAGTAAATACAAGATAATATGTACGATAACAGAATACATTAATCAAGGTGCTGCTTCCAAATTAAATGACACAACGTACAAATTTGAGATTCATAATATTAAATATCTAATTCAACAGGTTCATGACGTGACTCGTTAGCGAAATTCTATATCATTGGATAGAACCATGTCTGAGCCAGGAGTTTTTACGATATGAGCATCAAGCTAATGCAATCATCCATCGCCTGATTAGCGAGATTGAAAGGGGTCAACTTGTCCACAAAATTGGCGGGTCCGAATCTCACCTTCACCGTCCCCATCGACCTAACCAGCCTCCTGCAGAGATGTTGCCCCCGTCTTTGGCTTTGGCTTCCCAAATTAAGCTCTGCAACCTTCAGAAATTCCTCCGAATGGGAGTGCACCCCACCCGCAATCTTATACATGAAAATTAGCAGCACACTCTCAAATAGCGACTTTGGAAAAAATGCGAAACCCGGCATGGGAATCGCACTGTGCAGTTTCACCGAAACGTATGTATTGATCACAATGCCCATCCAAGTTGTAAGCATCATCGAGGGAATGCTAATCTCCTGGAGGACATTGTTGAGGATCGTCGCCAATATCTGAGTCTGTCTGTAGATGTGAAAGCCATGATGACCACCAATATTAGCAGTCAGCGTATTTCGAGCATAGCGCATGTAAAACCGCAGACACTGGATGGGCAGGAGGATTCCGGAAAAGATGAAGAAATATCCGCACATGATTATGCAGAACCAAATGGAGCCATCCAGAAGGAGTATCCCTCCCTGGATGATATTCAACCAGGAAGAGTACTCTCCAGCAAGTGGGAACATGCAGCTTTCCCTCCCTCCCATTGTACGGATGATGTAGCCAAGGAAGGGTGGCATGCACGGGTTGACCAACAGCAATGCCCAGATACAAACAGGCATTGCGAAAGCAGAGATGAGGGAGATGATTTGAGTCCCTTTGAGCAGTAATTCCTCCAGTCCGGGTGAATCCCGTCCTGGAGATTGAATGTAAAAGTAAAGTAATTTATGCCCCCGAAAGCTAAATTAATTTTCGGCTTTGATATTTTACCAATTTGATTGCTCATCTCAAAGTCATGAAAAGAGACGATCAAGTCAACCAGTCCGGATTGGCCGTTGGCGACAGGTCCCAACCTAAGCAGAAATCCTAGGTAGACGCCAATTTGGAACATGAATGCCATCACTTTCTCAAACGGTTCCATGTTCCTAAGGGTCGTCAAGTAATTGGTCATTGTCACAACTCCATACAGGGCATGAATGAACATGCTTCGTTTGTAAAGCATTTGCTTCCTTTTGGAAGTGGTTACTCTGGGGAGGGGAGCTTCCGATCCCCACTCATATGGGCAGAGTGCCATTCGCTCCAGCACGCGAATGTGCAGTTTGAGGATGGGGATTGACGATGTTATCATGATTACTAAGCAATTAGTCTATAATTTAAAGAATCTTAAGGATATTAAAAGTATGAGCTCAATTAGTAAAAACTAGGTTCAAACAATATATCAACATAATTTATGGTTAAGACGTTATTTCAAAAAATGTACACAATTCCGTAACGCAAAATAAAAGTCTATTCTTGTCATCTCCAAATTAGCAACTGAATTTCCGCTAGGTTACTCACCCCCGCCTACTAAGGAATTTCTATCATTTTCTTATTGAAATAACCATTTGTTTACTAATTCTGTCCGAATAGACATCAAAAGGGAGGGACGTTCAATACGGAGAATAATTTCTGTCTGATAAATGTGCTAGCAATTTTTGTTTTCATAATGCCCATGTCTAGGTATTGTGCTCCTCTCTTCTGTCGTCATCATGAGATTGTTTTTTGTTTCCAAAATTTAGGTTTCAAATCATTCCATGTAGAGGTGGTTGGATAAAATGTCTATTTGTCTTTACCTGTTCACCAAAAGCAAATATTGTTGCAGCCAGAAAAAAAATTATTTATCAGAAGAATATAATTCACATTTCTGCTGTCCTTTTGAATAGGTTTAATTTGGCAGTTGGTATAAATACCTCGAATGAAAATGTTTAGCAGAATAACCGCTGGACGAAAGGGGTCGTTAATATTTGCTGATCAATATAACCGACCTCGATCTGCCCATTCGCAGTAATCAGATATGGAGTGTGCAGGTACATTGAATATAAAATCCATGTAACATGTTTATGACTGCATTAATTTGTGACTTAAAATTTTGAATTCGCTAGTTTAAAAGTAATTACAAACTAATTTGGGTGGGAAATAGTCAAAGCTTTCGTATCTTTAACATCAATCATGGAGTCGGCTTTTAATTTTAGTCAGCCTTTATTACTGTTGAGAATAGAGTAGCCCATTCGAGTGTTTAGCTCAGTGGTAGAGCATCACAGATATAATGTGAAGGGCGTTCGATTCCCAGAGCACGGAGAAAGTTTTTGTCTTTGTGTGCATGGCTCGGATGGGTAGTAAAGCGTGGCTCGCATGACTCATGAGCCCTGAGGTGAGTTGGGAGAGGGGCTCATTCAACAATTACCCACACCCCAAGACATATCTGTGGGTTCACTCGGCAGCTCAACTTTACGGGTTGAAAGTGTCATAGTTTTCCTTACTCTTCTGGCATATTTACTGATCAAATTACGACGGTCGTATAGTAATAGTAAAAGTAGACATCCGATTGTCTCATATTTCCCCATTCCTCGTTTTATTCCCTTTTCAGGACAAAGAATGGCAATTAAATAAGTACCAAATTAAAATTTAATTTAGTCATGTTATAATCGATCTGAGAAAAAAAAATCAATTATATAATTTTTACAAAAGGTGTTATCTTTCATTTGTGGACATTTTAGAAACGAAATACTACGAGGTTTTCAAAAGGCTGAGTTTTTGCCGTTGTGGAAATCTAGGTCGCTGTAATAATGGCAACCTTGACTATTGTACCTTGTGATGTGGTATTTCTTGCTTATATCAATAGAATTAAACGTGTAAAGTTTGATGTGTTCATGGGATTATCACTTGAAAATGATTCGTCCTAAGGCGACCAAGGTGAAATGCATATGTTTTTTTTTTAAATCCAGGGTCTGAGAGCTGAATACTAGCTTTAGTTGCCAAAATGTTAAGTTTATTATCTATATTTTATTTTTGATACCAATATAAATGCAAATCTACATGCATCTACGAAAATTCAATATTGATTTCTAAATAAATTATTTAAGTTGTACACAAGATATCATATGCTCCAGCACAATTTTCTGCATACATGTTGGTACTATTGTTTTCATCAACTGCAAATAATACACACCAATAGTGGCTCGGAGTCATATCCCATATATCGATTTCAGATATGTCCAGTTGTTCCTTATTATCTTCCCAAATAATCATGGAGACATTGTGAACCTCTCGGGCATCTAGCCACATCCCTGTGTCAGAAAATTGCTTTTAGTGGATGGATTCTCCAATTATAACCTCAACGGCGATACAGAAGCAATGTAGGCTTAGTAAGCTGATGTTATTCTAGCTAGAAATGTTATAATTAACTTACATCTGTTGATAAATCCGTTTTGGTGAAGGGCTTCCTTCAAGAAATTAGCCTCATTCTTCGTTTCAACTTTGGCCAGTTTAAGTTGAGAATTCGCACAGTAAGTTTTGGCTCCCGACCAATTCTATATTATGAAGAAAATCATTCTTGACTCTAAAATATATGTTACGGACGCAATTAGGTAATTATGAAGGGATTATATGACATACGTTACGGTTCCCATCAAAGAAAAAGGCTTTGCCATCCACAGTACCCAGGTAAGTCAATTTTTGTGGTCGTTCAGGGGGATTGGGTCCTTCTCAAAATTAGCCAATAAAAAAATGACCATGTTAAATTTACTTAACCTGAAGTATAATAGCAATAATAATAATAATAATATATACTTCTTTAAATTTGGTTTTCCAACCGGATATACCTGCTACTTCATTCGTTTGATTCTCTTGAATAGAGGACGTAATGATTGTGATTAGTAGTATGACTTTTGCTATCGCTAGCGGAAGAAAAGGAGTTTTTGGGGACATCCTGCCTTGTCGTTGTAATGATCACTTTAAATAATGGCTAATCTGCTTGCTAATAAGCACTCCCATGTAATAAGGTTGAAATAATTTTTGATCCCCTTATATACCATTTTTGTCTTGGTTCTCGGCACATTAAATTAATTTTCGGATTACGTAAAATCCTGTTCAAACTGGTTTATTCCTCCAATTTCAGAATGTCTGGACTGGATGTCACGTTTGACAGACATATTAGCCTGTCAGGAAACAGACAATGCTTATGTAATGCTCAAGATCGGGGTCCAGGTAGACTAGAGAGAAAGAGAAGCAACTCATTGTCATCGACACATGAAGAGCTGAAATCGATCTCCCAAGTCAAAGTCAATCTGTGTAATTACGTAAAGCTCACAGTTTAACGAGTAAAATTCCAGAATACTCAGACATTTGGGACAATCCAGATATGGAGTTCATATAACAACTAATTTTAAATATTGTCGGCACGAATGATGCAGATATCTGGGGAGATGACAGATGATGATCATGTTTTATGCGCTTTCATAACAGTCTGAAATTGTCCAGACATAATGGATAAGGTAAGTGTTGGCTTGTAATTATCATGTCACTCACATACATCATACAGTCATGCTGACATAAGTTCATTTGACCCAATGCCAATGGGAATGTTCTAAGGTAGGTGATGCATCTTCATACTCTCTTAGTGGATATCACAATATGTGCAATATATTATTCTTATGTGGACATGAAAATTGTTGAATGCCGGTGAATAATTTACGATAATATATTACACTTAACATTATGTAACCTATTTAAGAAATTATTAACTTGCATTTAGTAATCTCCACCGTTTACATAGGTTGTACTCTAAATTTCAGCCAATTTTGCTAACAACAATTTGCCTGAAATTGGAGCTTAGGATAGTTTGGCCTTGAAATTGCATCTTATATGTCTCTGCTGCTTAAATAAATTGTCGTGTAATCCGTGATGATGTACAAGATGCAATTTAAGGGGAATTTTATCAAATTTGTGCCACAAATAATGTTTTGGAATTTTATTTTTAGACTAAAATGACGCTTGCAGATTCATACGGATGCTTTATAAAAATATTTGCACATAGATACTCTGCTAGGGAATTTTTCGCTGTATATTGTTTTATAAAAAAAATCAGGAAAACATTTTCACGGACAGCTATAACTCTGAACACACCGGAACTATAATAAATATCATAAAATAAACAAAAAATATAGCTTTATTGTGGAGCAACTCGTGCGCTATCGAACGTGATGTTGGTTGGGCAAATTGGCCTATGTGGTAACTATTAATTTTTTAAAAAGACCAGTTAGGAAAATCATATATTTGCAACCCCAACTCATATGGACAGAGTGCCATTCTCTCCATAACGCGAATGTGCAATTTCAGGATGGGGATTGAAGATGTTATCATGATTCGTGTACAATTTAAAGAACCTTAATGATATTAAATGTACGAGCTCATTTAGTAAAAAACTGGGCTCAAATATATTATTTTATGGTTAAGAC
Source organism: Pseudosinella alba (assembly GCA_034700485.1). Lineage (NCBI taxonomy): Eukaryota > Metazoa > Arthropoda > Collembola > Entomobryomorpha > Entomobryidae > Pseudosinella > Pseudosinella alba. Next base: position 7,278 of record JAQIXQ010001583.1, on the reverse strand, counting down.
GCTATTCCGAAATGTACATAATTCAGGAAGTCAAATAAAAGTGTGTTCTTGTCCTCTGCTAATTCCAAAAAAGAATTACCTGGCAAATAATTTATTGTTCTGTAGATCTTTGTAGTCATATATAATTTGACTGACTGATGAAGCCAAGACTGTAACTGTCCAAGTTAGTGATTCAAATTAGCAACTTGATTTCCGCTCACCCCACCTACTAAGGAATTCCCATTTCTTTTTTTTTAAATAAGCATATTTACTTTCTATTTCTGTCCAAATCGACATAGAAAGGGAAGGAAGTTCAATACGGAAAATAAGTCGCCTCTGAAAATGATTGTAATATTTGTCTAAAATTATGGCCACGTCAATATTAAATTTCGTCTATGCTCCGTCGTCATCATGAATTTGCTAACTGAAATTTAGTTTTCAAGACATTTCATGTGGAGGTGGCTGGATAAAACATGTATATTTGGCCCAGGCTGCCCTGTTCCACGTAAATCAAATAATTTTATAGCCAAGAAAATTTAGTTATTATAATAATAAAATTAAAATGTCTGTGTTCCTTTAGAATATATTCTCAATACATGCAAGTTTAAGTTGGTGGTTGGTATAAATACCCTGAATGGAAATATTTACAGGAATAACCGCTGGAAGGATGGGGTCGTTAATATTTGCTGATCAATATAACCGATCTCGATCTGCCCATTCCTGCTGATCAGATAATGGTGGGGCAGGTAAACATGTGAAAACATTGAGCAAAAATAATGCTGTTTTATAATTATAATCTGATGGGGATTTATGTGCGAGGTTTGGCATAAAAGAGGATATTATCAAATTTACATGGTTCAATATTGATGTATTGATGTGCATAGATAGTTCTTGTCTGTTTCATTAAATGCACAAAGACTCATATTCATAGGCCATCGTGAATAGTGTTTATGTTTTATAAAATGTTTGGCTTGACACGTGAACTGGGAACATCGACCCATTCATCTCAGTTGACATTGTGGTGACCCCAGAGCAGCGCAGTAATTATTCCCACAATCGATTTGATTGATTAATTCAATGCTTATCAGATGAAGGAAGACACACATCGCATTACTCGCATTGATCGCTGACTCCTGATCTGATTAATTGAAGATTTTTTTGTTACGTAAATAAATTTATTTTCGACCATGTAGTATTGATTGTAAATTACCACCCACCCATATTCATATATTCATGGACCATGTAACAAGCTTACGTGTAGCTCATGCCTTATCAACTATTATGACAATATTTTTATCTCGTTCGTTGGCATTGTATTTTTATTTGGCTACTCATATCTTATCCTTACAGTAATATATTATAAACTATCAATCACTTCATTTTCACTTCAGTTTTCCTGGTAAAAGCTACATAAGCAAATATATTATGCTCAATGTTGTTGTTGCTGAAAAAATGCAAAGGTCAAAATCATCTATTCAATGCGCATTAGTTGATCAGGCGTCATTTGATAAATCATAAAATAATAAATTATTATTTCATTTTCTGTCTGGGAAATGGCAGGTGAGGAGCTTACATGTTCATACAGGACTGCATTAACCTGTGACATAAAATATTAAGTTAGCTAAATAATTAAAACTAATTTGGGTGGAAAATAGTCAAAGTAAGTCTCGTAAGCAATATCAACAATGGAGTCGGCTTTTAATTTTAGTCAGCCTTTATTACCCATATCCCAAGACAAATCTGTGGGTTCACACACCAGCTCAATTTTACGGATTGAAAGTGTCATCTTTTTCTTTACGGTTCTGACCTATTTACTGATCAAATTGCGAGAGTCGTATAGTAGTAGTAAAAGCAAACTGCCACTTGTCTCATATTTCCCCATACCTGTGCCAACATTCGTTAGTGGATTTTACTCCCTTTACAGGACAAAGAATGGTAATTAATAATTAAGTACCAAATTAAAATTTAAGTTGGTTATAATCAATCAGAGAGTAAGAAAAAATTATTGAATTATATACTTTTTTTTAGATGGGCTCAAGTTCTTTGAGGGGCTCATGGCAAAATATGGAACATTTTTTGAGTTGCCCGTGGCATTCGAGAAAGCACTGTGCATTGGAGATCCGGCCATAGCACAGGTAACATTAACATTATCCCGGTTAAGTTACTCACAATTAATTTCATGCATTAAATTATTTATGATTAACCCCCATCTAGAAAATTTTAACATCATCCGACCCCCAACATTTGAACAAGCCCAAACAGATCTACCACATCTTCTTCCCGGATGCATTTCGGGATGGGCTGATAGTAGCTGACTATGATGTGTGGTCCGTTCATAGAAAAATTATGTCCAGGTCATTTACATACAAGTCGCTGCAGACCTACATCCCATTCATGAATGAGCATGGGAAGAATCTTGTGGCTAAACTGAAGGCACTTTGCTCTCCTGCTGGGATTAAAGGAGAGTCCGTTCAAGGGAAGGAAGTCAGTGACCTGATCTGGTCAGAGACAATTAAAATTATCACGCGTAAGTTTTCTTAACCTCTCCACATTTTAATTTACGTTAATTTGTAGAGTAAATTAATTATGCTTAAAGTGAACGCTGACAAAATAATTTTATTTCTAGAAACTGCTGCAAATTCTGATGTCTGCTCGGATGAGGAAACTGCCATAATTCATGATAGTTTTAAAAGGTAATTAAAAATTAATAAAACTGAAATCATATCATTCGTAAAAGTATGTCAAAATACTTTTATTTAATTTGTACAGAGGAAAGCAAATTGTAGCCCATAAATTCCTGCACCCGGAGCTAATGCTCGCCCCAATCTGGTGGCTGCATCCAATGCGCAGGGAACTCGATAAGCTCATCGTACTTCTGCGAGGAATTGGAACTGAGGTAAAAAAAAATCCCTGGCACGTTATGACATGACTTAATGAATTGGTTGTAATTTATATATATATATATATATATATATATAAAAGAAATATTTTAATGGTTTATTTAGCAAATTAATAAATTCAGAGAGAACATAAACGATGATAAGAAAACACGTAAATCATCGTTTGGAAGTGACGACAACGAGCAGAATGGAACCGATGATGATAATGGCATGGGTTTGAAAACATTTAAATGCGTTGTTGAAGAAATGTTTGACTCGGGGGCATCCGATGAGCAGATATTCGCTGAGATTGGGACATTCGTCACGGCCGTAAACACAACATTTCAGAAGGAAATTAAGTATTTAAAAATTTAAAAATGTAAAGGTTATACTCCTATCATGTCTATCTATAGGGCCACGAGACGACTGCTCTTGCAATCAGTCTGTTGCTGTATCATTTGTCATGTTATCCTAAATACCAGGTCAGAAATTTTAATATCCACTTATTTTATATAATATTGGCTCGACCACCTATAAAATAATTTAAATTTCTACATGACACAATAGTCACTTTGCCGAGAAGAGATTGACTCCATCCTGGGTTCTAAAACAACTGAAGACCCCAACCAAATTTTGACAATGGACGACCTCTCCGATCTGAAATATCTGGAACGTTGCATCCTGGAAAGTCTCCGGCTGACCCCAACCATACCAAGCTTTGTTAGACGTCTAGACGCTCCCTTCAAGCTCAACGACGAATTGACACTTGAACGGGGCAAGACGTTAATCTTCTCGCCTTGGGCCGTCCACCGTAATCCCGATATTTATCCCAATCCGGAGGTCTACGATCCAGATCGATTCCTCCCCGAAAATGTTAAGGAAAGACATCCCTACGCATTCATGCCATTTTCAGGAGGACCAAGGAATTGTATTGGGTATAAATATGCCATATTGGAAATGAAGGTGATTGTTGGATGGCTCCTCCATAATTTCGAGGTGAGTACAAGTGTCAAGCCAGAGGATATTCAGTGGAATCTGGAGTTGACTATTATGCCCGACAGGGACCTTGGGCTGGTATTGACCAAGAGGAAAATTTCGGATGTTTAATATTTAATATGATATAAAAAATGATTACATTTATTTACCAAAATGTCAATTGTAATTTGATAGTGGCATTGTGCATATTTTTTAAGCAAATAAACCATTGAAAGATTAAAACCTATTCTTATTTATTGCATTTAGCGAATTTTATGGACCGATATTACGAGCTTGTGGTGTGATCTTGTTTGACTAGTTAGTCATATTATTCCATGCATAAGCTCGCTAATCCTCATAATCATTTTTTATTGTTTTGCCATTAAATGATGCTGCGTTTTTTCCCTTCTAACAATGTTGAAGCCGCCACATCACCACCACCACCACCACCACCGAGCTAACCAGAAACATATCACCGGCCATATAATACAAAAGCCCAAGAAGTGTACCGCCGACTGGCTTACCAGGAATAAAAAGGACCGTTTGATGACGTTTTGGACAAGAAGACAAGACATGAGATGGGGAAGGGTGCAGTCACTCACAATCAGTGCTATTCACTTGACTGCGCATTTCGCATAGTGACTGTTGACATGTGTCATTTTCTTTCAAAATTTATATTTGACTTGAGAGGGAGCTATAATCAGCTTTGATGATATGTGATATGTTGTTTCAGCATTTCATGTGTCTTCTTGTCTGTCCATCCAAAGCCACTGCAGTCATCATATCATCGTCATCGTCTTCAATTCAATATCGTCAAATTTAGCAAGTTAGGAGGAAAACTGCAGTAATGTTGGTGTCGCGAGTGGTGAAGGCAGGAGTAAAAACAACACACAAGGCAAATTAACAAGTGGTCATTGGATAATTGCATGACTGTGATTATCCACTCATTCCAGTTATTTTGCCTCAGCCCATTAGTCAGTCACATATCAAACATCAACCTTATCATATATGCAACCGCAAAATGAGCTAACAAGGTTTGCACAGTAATCTTGAGTAGAAAGAATAAATGAGAAAAAATTCACTTCGCGCAACAATATTTATTTATCAATTAGAACTGGCTTATGTATATGAAAAACAAGTTGGGATGAAAGGGAATAAGCGGATAACAATTTTTATCGTAAAGCAAATCAGCGCTTGCAACAATGGAGCTTTATTGATTTTCTTTTTAGTCCTTGTAGCAACCAATTACAGAAATATATATCTTAAAGGAGTGGGAAATAAATCGATAAGTTGTAGTACAAAAATGGACAACATTAAAAACGGAAGAGAGAAGTGACTAGGGGACCAAACGAAGAGATTGAGAACTTTGAGATGGGCTGTTGTTATTATTTATTTTTAAAAGAAAAGTTAACATTGGATTGACGAGAAGATGACATTAAGTAATTGATACAAGATTGTTAATCACTGTGATTGTGATGTAATTACATTGTCAAAATATCCAATTAGGAAAATGGTTGATGATCTGTTACTCCATTTACTATATGGCCAATCCTTTTGCTCTTGGTGATTGGGTGATGAGGATGATGTTGATGGACAAAGGGTTTTTGAATTTTTTTTATCATCATTGATCAGCATTGATGGATTGGACAAATGAAACGGATCCTATCTTTTTTTGACCTGATATGTTATTATCCTATATCATTTCATATCGTTGAAAGTCGGCAAGCCTCATAAACAATTTAAGAGGGCCCGTCCTTTTTTGGGCTTGTGATGTTTTTGGGTAGACGGATAATAAGCTGGAAGGTAGTTACTTTACAAGTTGGCTTTTATAGGTTTGAATGATTTGATTTGACTTGATTCCGTGACGGTGATGAGTGCGTTTTAACAGTAGTAATTGCGACGTCGTCCCCATCCGGCACCACGGTAGCAGCGATTCCCTCCGACGACGGGTTATGCTGAGGAGGCTGATTGTAGCAAGGATCCCAACCAGACCTTTGAAGAAGCCCATGTTCACGAAAGTCTACAGCATGCGCAATATTATTCTTATAGTAAACCTGAAGTTAGTGAAAAAATTATCAAATGGCTTTAGTGAAGCACAGACTGAGACTGGCAATAGATAATTTTATTTGAATCGATGATTATTTAAGTGGCCAAAAAAAATGGACAAGGAAATTGTTACCAAACAAGATACCAACTAGAATTCCAAACCGCAACGAACCACTCATTTTCTTTACAACTATCAGTATATCTAATGGAGTAAATACAAAATATCCCAAAATACAGTTCTTTGGTATTATTATACAAGAACCGCATGTTAGGTCGCATGTAATTCCTTTGTGGTTGGAACAAAATTACTATATGAGGCATCTGGAAAGAATTATGACATTATTATCAATTATTAATCATCATTATTAATCTTCTGATCAGTCATGTTAGCATAAATTATGAATAAAATGACACATCATCAAACAATAAGGCTAGCAATTCTAAATGATCAATTATGCAGGCATTAGTCCAATAAAGTGGTTTTCAAAGAGCGATTCATATTTATATTGAGTATTTTTGCTATCTGGAACGTTTTGAATGTTCGACTGTAGTATGACGCTGGATTGTATGCATTAGGCTTTAGAAAGCTGAGGACTTAATTTCAAATTTGAGTCATATAACGTATGGGCTTGTCCTTTCAATCAAAATCTAAAATGGCTTTCCTCAAATTCCAATTCCTTGGAATCTACATAATTTACATGGGTCTTTGCCCCTGGTCAATCCCCCAATCCCGTCACTGTAATTCATTTAAGGAATAATTTTGAATTTAGAGTTGTTTAAAAGTCTGACAGGCTCAACAAGCTGCTCCTCCGTGTCCTGGCAGAATGTAACCGGGGTCATGCCCACCCGGACTTGATGGGATTTGCTCTTAGAGGAATGCGAGCTTCAATGTCAAGCATGATGACTCCAGAGGACATCTCCATCATCGAGCATTTGTATGAGGTGAATAGCAGACGAAATCCTTTATGGCTTTCTGCTTGTGGCTTCTTTTCTGTCAGCCGAACGACCGTCTTATCGGTACTTTATCAATCAATTTTAATTCACAACAATTCCTTTGTAGAATTGTCATAAGCTGGCCATTTTATATTCATTTTTTTAGGTTGTGGGGACTGCGGCAACATATTTAGTGGTTTTACTCCAATATTGGATGGCAGCTCCACAGGAATAATTTTGCTTGGATCACGTATATATGTACTGTACTTTTTAACTCTGATAAAGACCAAATTATACATTGTTACTTTAAGCATTGTACAATATTTAAGCAACATGGTCCATTAATCGTAAGTGAAGTTTTGCCCATTATCAATCAAATTCTTGAGTAGTGTCACGGGTCCATTTAACTAAATGCCCATTTACGTGACTTTAAATAATTATGAGAGGAAAGAAAAGTACATTATTA